>JAPFFP010025569.1:0-38907 GCA_026153255.1 Solanum medicagineum | reverse complement strand
TTTGAGGTACGTGGGTTTCAACCATTGGGTCCTTTCACCCATGGTGCCCAACCTTCCTTGTTTATGAAAATAATATGTTTTCAAGTTATATTACTTATGGGTATTATTTATTATGAGTTACGCTTACAAATTATGTTGGGGTTTTACGAAATGTTGATTGAAATCACATGTGTACCTATTTTAAGCTGATACTATGAGACGGTTTGTCTATTGTGACTATGCATGTTTTAGGCTTTGAAACTATGATCTATTATGAGGTTTGATAAGGGATTTCAAGATATCTTTCGTTAGAGTTTTACCATGTGTTGGTGGGTTGTCTTACATTAAGTTTTCTAACATTATTTCACTCTCGAATTACATGATTTTGAACTAGCATTGTACATCCGCCAAGTGTTTCATAAAATGTCTTGACAAGGATGCTTGAGCTATTGATGATCTATTGCTTGAGTTATGAATCAAGTGACTATATGATGATTAAGGGATTGTATGTATATATTGAATTCATGAAAAGTATCTATAGTATTGCAAGTTGACCACACCTTGTTGAGGGAGTGACATGGCTCAACCACTTTAATGGGGAGGGGGGTGTCAAACCCATCTACCATGTTGAGGAGTATATACCTTGACCACTATGATGGGGGGTGACATGCCCATCTACCAATTGAAGGGTAGATATCTCAATCACCTTTCAAGGGGGTGACATGCCTTGGATTCTAAGTAATAACTTTCTTGGTCTATAATGATGGTCTCTTTCTACACATGTATCTATATTCTCAAGTTACATGTTCTACAAGCATGTTTTACTTTAAGCATTGATCATGCATGCCATGTTATTATTATACTTACCCCTTGCTTTTTATTATGCATTTTGACTATGTTGCCTATCTCTTGTTGCATTGCATCCTACATCCTTAGTATATTCAAACATACTAACGTATACTCTATGCCCACATGATGTTACCATGTAAGAACTGAAGCACCTCATGATCATCCTCCAAGTGGCTAGTTTTGGCATCTCGAAGATAAGCTTTTGGTGAGTCCTCAAGTTGGGGGACACTAGCTATGATACTCTTTCTTATGTTATTTCTCTATGTTGATCTTTGATATTATGAAGGTGAGCTCGAAAAGTGTCTTGGCCCCTGTCCAATCTATTCTTAGAGGTGTTTTTGGAACAATTGATGTATCTATGCTTCAAGCTTTGATTCTTCATGCTTTGTAAATGTCAAGACTTCCCTTAGTCCTTTTTCCCCTTATTTATATTCTTGTGGTTATTTACCTTGCTTCCCCGACCAAGGATGTGTAATTCATATGCTAAGAGGCTTATTTTAGTCCCTTCGAGTTCCCATTCATCGCGTCACGTCTAGGCCCTAGGCTTGGATCTTGAACTTTGTATCAGAGCACTAGGTTGTTAATGGTCATCGAAATCTAACACACCGCGTCTATTAGAATCTTATTCATGGTTGTGAAGTGCACCATAACTATGAGTAAGAGGCTATGAGGCATTTTAGAAAATATTTCCCTTCTTCATGATCTATGTCATGCTTTAGAGGTAAGGTAAGGCTTTTCCTCTAACGAATGTTCTTTGCTAGTCTAGATTATGGCGATCCTAAGAGGAAGAAGAGCTTGTAAACCCAAGGAATAACCGGCTCCTCCCACTCCTCCCGCTCCTCAAGCTCCTCAAGATAGGGGAGTGCCTGAAGAGTTCTGGGATGCTATTACCATGTTGGCTTTATGGCCAACCAAATCAACCAAGGGGCCCAAGCTCCTCATGCTTCTATTATTGCCTCTAGAGTGAGAGACTTTACTAGAATGAACCAACCAAAGTTCTGTGGATCTAAAGTGGTTGAGGATCCTCAAGAATTTATTGATGAAGTGTATAAAGTGTTGTCTATTATGGGGTTTAGATCATTATAGAAGGCGGAGTTGGCAGCTTACCAACTCAAGGGGTAGCTCAAATTTGGTTCACCCAATGGAAGTTAAAGAAGGGGAACAATAATGTCATCCTTTGGGAGGAGTTCAAAGCGGCATTTCACAACCAGTTCTTTCCTATTAAGCTTAGGGAGGCGAAATTCATGGAATTTATGAATCTAAAGCAAGGTTCAATGAGTGTGAGGGAGTATGCCCTCAAGTTCAACCAACTCTCCAAGTATGCTCCATAATTTGTGGCTGATCCAAGGTCTAGGATGATCAAGTTTGTCTCGGGAGTGTCCGACTTGGTCAATGAATAGTGGCCAAACTACCATGTTGGTAAGAGATATGGATTTGTCCCACCTCATGACATATAAAGAACAACTAGAGGGGGAAAAGCTTAGACAAAGGAGAAGCGGTGAGGCCAAGAGGACTCGTTTCGAAGGTAGATTCCAAAGTCCCAAGAGTGGCCAAATTTATCAAGGCCAAAGGTCTTCCAATACTCCTAATACAAGGTTTCCCAATGACAAACCAAGGGTCCAAGGTGATGGTGGTGTGGTGCCTAGCCTTATGTGCCCAAGAAGTGGTAGAGGCCATATGGCTCATGTTTGAAGGACACTAATGCTTGTTATGGTTGTGGTGAAGTGGGTCATTAGGTGATGGATTGTCGTCATAATCTAAAAAAGGGTAGAGATGGTTGTCCACAAGGTCAAGGTGTAAATGCAAGTCCTAACGAAAGAGGATGCCAACAAGGGGGTGCCCCAAGGCAAAATTAATTTTATGCTATTCAAGAGAAACAAGGGGTAGATGATGTTCCCAATGTCATCACCTGTATGTTAAAGATTTTTATTTTGATGTGTATGCTTTGATAGACCCAGGTGCCACTCTTTCTTTTATTACTCCTTTTGTTTCCAAAAAGCTTCATTTAATCCCGAATTGTTGTGGGCGCCTTATGAAGTATCTACTCCCGTGATGTATCCATTGTTGCTAGAAGGGTCTATAGAAATTGTCTGATTTTCATTTTGTATAAAATCTTGTCTTGTGATTTTGTTGAATTGGATATGATGGATTTTGATGTAATTCTTGGGATGGATTGGTTGCATGCATATTATGCTTCTATTGATTGTAGAACCCATAGGGTCAAATAACAATTACCTAATGAACCCATCCTTGAGTGGGAGAGTCATGATGTGGTGGTCAAGGGTAGATTCATTTCTTGCATTATAGCCCAAAAGTTGATTTCCAAGGGTTGCCTCTATCATCTTGTGAGGGTTAGGGATGTTGAGTCCAAGATCCTTCTCGTAGAGTCAGTTCCAATGGTTAATGAGTTTCTTAATGTCTTTCCTAATGAGCTTTCTAGTGTTCTCCCAAAAGGGAAATCGACTTTGGTATAGACCTTCTTCCCGATACTCAACCCATTTCTTTTCCCCCTTATCGTATGGCCCTGGTGGAGTTGAAAGAGTTGAAAGAGCATTTGAAACATTCATTGGAAAAGGGTTTTATAAGGCCTAATCAGTCACCTTGGGGTGCACTGGTGTTGTTTATGAATAAGAAGGATGGTTCTCTTAAAATGTGCATTGATTACCGACAACTTAATAGAGTCACCATAAAGAACAAGTACCCTCTACCAAGGATTGATGACCTTTTTTACAAACTTCAAGGGGCTAGTCAGTTCTCTAAGATTGATCTTCTGTCCACGTATCACCAAGTGAAAGTGAGGGAGTGTGACATTCCCAAGATGGTCCTCCGGACTAGGTATGGGTACAATGAGTTTGTGGTTATGTCCTTTGGTTTGACTAATGCACCGGTTACATTCATGGATCTTATGAGTAGGCTATTTAAACCCTACCTTGATTCTTTTGTGGTGATTTTTATTGATGATATCTTGATTTATTCCCATAGTAAGAAGGAGCATGTAAAATATGAAAGTGATGTTGCAAATCTTGAGGGAGGAGAGGTTATATGCAAAATATGAGAAATGTGAGTTTTGGTTGAAAGAGATTACCTTCCTAGGGCATGTGGTGTCGGGGGCTGGTATTAAGGTGGATCCTAAGAAGGCGGAGGTGATCAGAAATTGTCCTAGACCTTTGACCCTATCGGATATTAGAAGTTTCTTGGATTTGGCAGGTTATTACCGGAGGTTTGTGAATGGGTTCTCTTCTATTGCTCCTCCCATGACTAAGTTGACCCAAAAGAAGGCAAAATTTGTGTGGACCGATGAATGTGAGAAGAGTTTCTGAAATTTGAAAGATAAGCTTGTCTCCGCTCCTATATTGTTTCTACCGGAAGGGTTGGAAGGGTTTATTGTGTATTGTGATGCTCAAGAATTGGTTTGGGATGTGTTTTGATGCAAAATGGTAAGGTGATAGTGTATGCCTCTTAACAACTTAAGGTGTAAGAAAAGAATTATCCCACTCATGATCTTGAATTGGTTGCCATGGTATTTGCTTTGAAAATTTAGTGTCATTATTTGTATGGGGTTCATGTTGATGTGTTTACCGATCATAAGAGTCTCTAATATATGTTCACTCAAAAGGATCTTAACTTAAGATAAAGAAAATGGTTAGAGCTTCTTAAAGATTATGATACGAGTATGCATTATCACCACGGTACTAAGGCTAATATTGTGGTCGATGCTCTAAGTACGTTGTCTATGGGTGGCCTAGCTCACATTGATGATGGTGGCAAAGAGGTGACTAGAGAGGTCCATCGGTTGGATAGATTGGGGGTTAGGTTAGAAGAAGTTGGTAATGGTGGTGTAGTGGTAGTTGATAGTTCTAAGTCTTTTTTGATTGAGGAGGTAAAGGCAAAACAAGATCTTGACCTCGCTTTGTTAGAATTGAAAGCCTTAATGCGAGATAGTAAAGTGGAGGTTTTCTCTCAAGGGAGAGATGGTGCCCTTAGGTACCAAGGTAGTTTGTGTGTACCTAGTGTTTGATGACTTGAGAAAGAAGATTCTAGATGAGGCTCATAATTCTTCCTATTCTATTCACCCTGGTTTTACGAAAATGTATAGAGATCTGAGAGAGGTGTATTGGTGGGCTGGTATGAAGAGAGGCATTGCCAAGTTCATATCCGAATGTCATAATTGGCAACAAGTTGAAATGACCCCAAAAAGTGCTCAAAAATGTGCCTCGAAAGTGTCTGGAATCGTAATTTCCATATATCTCTAAATCCGGATGTGATATCAAAAATCAGACTTCATATTGTTGTTCAGAAGGCAAAATTGAGTGCAAAATGAGTCTAACACGAATTTTAAAGCAACCGTAGCAAAACCCAAAATCCAAAATTTCAAAGTTGGCGAAAAACAATGAAGATTCGCGCCCTAGGCTTTTTGTGCCCAGTTTTGTGTTCCAGTCCAAGGCTTTTGAGTCTTGGTCCTAAGTCTTTCCATAAGTAAAAATACCTATATTTAGCCATATTTCACTTTCACATCATACAAGACATTCCCCAGTACTCTCTCAAACACTTAAACAAATATTTCACCTAATTCAAGTGGCCCAAATTCACTTTCGGATCTCAAGAAACTCATTCAAGTTTCAAGCACTCATTCAAATCTAAGTCAAGATTATTTATGTCATTTAAGACCATCGTGAGTCCCCTATATCAAGCCTAGTTCAAAGGAATTTTCGTTCGCTAAGTTTTGCGCATGTGCCGATAGGAGGGTCAACTTTAAAGGGGAATATATCTTAGCACACAATGAACTGGGTAGCCAACGACCTACCAAATCAAAGATCTTTGAATTAGCTTTCCAATGCACTTGGTTTCACCTTATGTAGAGTTCGGATGAACAAGTTATGCCCATTTTCGTAAAACGCATATGTGCAGGGGTATATATGGGTTTTTGCCAAATTCCGCCTCATTAATAGCATTCTGTAAATTTAGCCATTTCTATGGGTCTTTTGGGGATTCCTATGCTATCTTAATACTTCCTTAGGACCTAACCCTATTCCAAAAGATCAAATTCACTCCTCCCAATTGGAATACACTCTCAAATTCTCTCAAGAGCCTCTATCAAAACCCCCAATACAAATTCAAGGAAATATAAGAGCAAGCTTTGGATTCCAAGACCAACTTCCAAACTTCAAGTCTTTCACAACTCAATTTCAAGAAATTCAAGATATAAGGTATGTGGGTTTCATTTGTGGGGTACCTTTCACCCATGAAGCTCAATCTTCCATTTTTATGAAAATTATATGTTTTCAAGTTGTGTTGCTTATGGGTATTATACATTAGAGATTACGATCATATATTATATTGGGATTTTATGAAAGTTTGGTTGAAAATAGATGATTACTCATTTCTAAGTCTATACCATAAGATGATTTACCTATTATGATTATGCATGTTTTAAGCTTTAGAATCATAATCTCTCTTGGGATTTGATGGTTTCAATGTATTTTGCAAGATGGTATTACCAAGTATTGGTGGCTGTTTAACTTCAAGATTTCTTGCATGATTTCACTCTTTAATTGCATAGTTTTACACTAGCATTACACGCCCACCAAGTGTTTGATAATATGTCTGGATTATGTATCTTGAGTTGTTGAATGTCTAGAGCATGGTATATGAGTTGAATGACTTTATGATGATGAAAGTATGGTACTCATATGTTGATTTGACAAAAAGTATCTATAGTGATGGAAGTTAACCAAATTGAGGGGTTGGTACCTCATTAATCGAATTGAGGGGTTGGTACCTCATTAGCCGAATTGAGGGGTTGGTACCTCAATAACCAAGTTGAAGGGTTGGTACCTCATTAACTGAATTGAGGGGTTGGTACTTCAATCACCTAGAGAGGGGTGGTACTTTCAATAACCACATTGAGGGGTTGGTACCTCAAGCACCTAGGATGAGAGGTGATAAACCTATTAGCCAAATGATGGTCTCTTTTTAAGCACATAATATGTTTTATATAAGCATGTTTTACTTCAATTATCATTCATATATGTCATATTGTTAGTATGCTATTCATTGCTAATGATTATGCATTTTGCCTATGATGTCTATCTCTTATTGTATTGCATCCTACATACTTAGTACATTCAAAAGTACAAACGCATACTCTATGCCTACATGATGTTACCATGTAGGAATAAGATCTCCATTTGGTCATCACCCTCCTCCACGTGGCTAGTACGAATTATCTCAAGCTAGTTGGTGAGTCCTCCATTTCGGGGACAATGTTATGTTCTTATGCTATGTATTAAGACCTTTTTTCTTTATGGTATGCTTTGACTATGAGGGTGAGACCGGTTGTTTCTCTTGGCCCTCGCTAAGTTCTATGTTTAAAGGTGTTGTCGGACAAGATATGTATTGATGTTATGAGCTTTGACTCACTTGAATCTATGATGTATTTTGCTATGAAAGATGTCTCTTAGCCCCGGTTATCCCTTTTTACAATCTTTTATTGATATTTTACTATTTTCGCGACCAAGGATGTGTAATGATATGTTAAGAGGCTTGCTTAGGGTCCCTTCGGGTTCCCCATGTGCTGTGTCACGTCTAGGTCCTAGGCTTGGGTTATGACACAAGTGAAGGCCGAACATCAAAGGTCGGGGGATCCTAGCCCAAGATATAGAGTTTCCTACTTGGAAGTGGGAGAAAATCAACATGGAGTTTGGGTTAGGTTGCCTAAGACTAGAAAGCATTTTGACTCTATTTTGGTTGTGGTTGATAGAATGACAAAATCGGCTCATTTCTGATCGGTCAAAACCACTTATGGTGCCGAAGATTATGCTAAGTTGTATATACATGAGTTGATTAGATTGAATAGAGTGCCTTTATCTATCATTTAGGATCATGGTGCTCAATTCACTTCTCACTTTTGGAGGTCCTTCCAAAGAGTTCTTGGTACCAAGATAAAGCTTAGTACGGCCTTCCACCCTTAAAGGGATGGCCAAGCCGAGGGAACGATCTAAACTCTTGAGGATATGCTTAGAGCTTGTGTTTTGGAGTTTAAGGGTAGTTGGGACGAACATCTTCCTCTCATTAAGTTTGCTTACAATAATAGTTATCGTTCAAGCATTGGTATAGCTCCTTTTAAGACCCTTTATGGTAGGCATTGTAGGTCCCCAATTGGATGGTTTTGGGGTGGGGGATATGGCTTTGTTAGGTCTAGATTTAGTCATGGAAGCCTTGGAGAAGGTACGATTGATAAGGGAGAGATTTAGAACAACCCAAAGTAGACAAAAGTCATATTTCGATGTGAGGAGAAGGTATTTTGAATTTAAGGTTGGTTATTGGGTCTATTTGAAGGTCTCACCCATGAAAGTTGTGGTCCGATTTGGCAAGAAGGAAAAATTGAGTCCAAGTTTTTGTGGGTCCTTATAGAGTGTTGAGAATGATTGTTAAGGTGCCTATGAGTTGGAGTTGCCCATTGATATGAATATGGTTCATTCGGTCTTCTATATATCTATGTTGAGAAAGTGTGTGGGTGACCCAAGTGTTATTGTACCTTTGGATGTTATGGGTGTGGAAGAAGACAATTTGACATATGAAGAGGTTTTGATAGAAACTTTGATAGACAAGTGAAGAGGTTGAGAAACAAGGATGTAGCTTTCGTCAAGGTTCTTTGGAGAAACCAACAAGTCGAAAGTGCCACATAAGAAGCCGAGGCGGACATGAGAAAATGGTATCCATATATCTTCCACTCTACTCAAGCCTAAGGTACTAATTCAAGTCCGCTACATGATTGCAAGTCTTAAATTTCAGCCCTTATGTCATCTGTATGCATTGATGTTTATGTTCACAAGTTTATAGAGATTTTTAACATTCATGTTGAGATTCTTGGAAATGATGTTTCAGTGTATTTGTTGCATTCATGTTGGGCTGAAATCTTCATGATTACTTCTCTTATGTACTTTTCTTTGACATTCAGGGACTAATGTTCCCAAGGAGGAGATATTGAAACACCCCAAAAGTGCCCAATAATGTGCCTCAGAAATGCCCATAATCATAATTTTCATATATCTCAAAATTTGTATGCGTGATATCAAAAATCCGACTGCATATTCTTGATCAGGGGGCAAAATTGAGTGGGAAATAGGTATAACCCCGATTTTAGAGGACCCGTAAAAAATTTTCATTTTTACCAACTTCGCAATTTCCAATGTTCATCCGTGTTGGCTCTGCGATGCGGACCCGTCGTGGAGCAGTGTTTTGAATTCCTTAATTTTTCAGTTTTGGTCTAACTCATTGGGTGCGTAAAAACACCTATACTTAGGCATTTTTCAAGTCTATATCACTCAAGACACTCTCAAAACCCTCTCTAACACTTAGCCAAATATTTCATCCAAACTCAAGTGTCCCAAAGTCAATTCCGGATCTCAAGAACTTCATTCAAGCTTCAAGTTCTCATTCAAATCTTTATCAAAGAAATCCCCAAATTTGAGGTATATGGATTTCAACCATTTGGTCCTTTCACCCATGGTGCCCAACCTTCCTTCTTATAAAAATAACATGTTTTCAAGTTATATTACTTATGGGTATTATTTATTATGAGTTATGATTACAAATTATGCTGGGGTCCTATAAAAAATGTTAATTGAAATCACATGTCTACCTATTTCAAGCTTATACTATGAGATGGTTAGTCTATTGTGACTATGCATGTTTTGGGCTATGAAACTATGATCAGTTATGAGGTTTGATAAGGGATTTCAAGCTATATTGCATGAGGGTTTTACCATGTGTTTACATTAACTTTCTCACATTATTTCACTCTTGAATTGCATGATTTTGAACTAGCATTCTACACCCGCCGAGTGTTTGATAAAATGTCTTGACAAGGATTCTTGAGCTATTGATAATCTATTGCATGAGTTATGAATCAAGTGACTATATGATGATTAAGGGATTGTATTAATGTATTGGATTCATGAAAAGTATCATAGTGTTGCAAGTTGACCACACCTTATTGGGAGGGTGACATGCCTCAGCCACTTTGATGGTGGGTGTCATGCCCGTCTACCATGTTGAGGGGTATATACCTTGACCACTACGATGGGAGGTGACATGCCCATCTACCAATTGAGGGATAGATGCCTTTATCACCTTCCAAGTGGGTGACATGCCTTGGGTTCCAAGTAATATCTTGCTTGGTCTATGATGATGGTCTCTTCTTACACATGTAATCTATATTCTCAAGTTATATGTCTTACAAGCATGTTTTGCTTCAAGCATTGATCATGCATGTCATGTTGCTATTATAATTATCCCTTTCTTATGATTATACATTTTGAATATGTTGTCTATCTCTTATTGCATTGTATCCTACATACTTAGTACATTCAAACGTACTAATGCATACTATATGTTGTTCAACATGTATTACTAAAATACTTAGATCAAAAAGCTTTTGTTGAACAAAAACTTTTGCAGTAAAAAAACTTTTGTAGAAAGAAATATTTAGTAAAAAAAAACTTTGTGAAAACAATAACCACAAAGATTCTAATCAAGTTTTCAAAACCAGAAACTAAAACTAGTAATGAAAACAAAGTCTGTAAAGAAAATCAAAAAATAAATTTGATAAGAAGAAAATCGAGCCCATTGAATACACAGTGTGTCCCAGGATAGAATGATTTTACTAACCAGTGTATGGGTACCTAAAACCACAGCGTCAGCAAATCACTCAATAGCAGTAAAGCACACTAGAATTTATTTGTTAGAAGAAGAAGAAGTCAGGAAAAACTCTTTTTGAAATGATAGAAAAATTCTCTATATATGGAGAATAAAAGGTATTTATTATGCCTTATTGGAAAGGTCACAACCACTTGGAAGGTCACAACCTTTTCTAGAAAAGTTATATCTCTTCATTTGTCATTCACACCTTTTAAACTCAACAATCCCCCACATGAATCGAAAATGACTCTAAAATGAGAACGGACAAGTTTGCACTTTACAAGCAAGGATTAGTTACATCTAGATAATTAGGTTCCCCTTTGAACTTCTCATAGTGAACATATGTCAGATATACTCGATCAGTGGGTAGATTTGACATCTTTGAACCATCAAACTTTGGTGTACACCTAGACAACCATATGTCACACAATCAACCCTTTACTATCTATGGTTCTTATTATTTTTTGTTGTTTTCAGCAGTGAACACTTCCTGGTTCATTAGTGCATAGAGAATTGGCCTGACTGGATTCTCCTTGAAGTGGCTTGCACTTCACACTTACATAGGTGATTTCTAAATGTGTTATCCCATGGTAACACTATTTAATAAACCCTGTATCAAACTTAGAAATTATTAAAAGGTCATAATACCTTATCCTTGTTTCTAAACATTGTCTCATCATGAGAATGGACCTTACAAAAATTTTGATAATGTTGAACCTTCATTAATGACTTTGTTTGATCTCCCTGAACCTAGATCTTGGGATCTCCAGTCTTCAAGGTAGAGTTTTCGCCTTGATGATTTGTCCTCGACCATAGTCCCATTCTCTTCAATGATCTCTCAACTCCCTCTCTAATTAGGCCTTTTGTAAATAGATCCGACATATTATCCTTTGACTTTACATAGTCAATTGTGAAATTTCACTAGAGAGTAGCTGTCTAATGGTATTGTGTCTTTGGCGTATGTGACGAGACTTACCGTTATACATAATGCTCCCAACTATTCTTATTGTCGTCTAACTATCATATGTATGCATATAGGAGCCATTGGTTTGGGCCAAAATAGAGTGCCTTCTAAGAAATTTCATTCAACTTCCTCACTAGCCTTATCTAAGGCTATAAAGTCAATCTCCATTTTAGATCGAGCTATACATGTTTGTTTGGATGATTTCCATGATATTGCTCTTCCACCAATAATAAAGACGTATCCACTTGTGGATTTCATTTCAGTTAATCCAGTAGCCCAGTTTGCATCACTATATCCTTCAACAACTGTTGGATACATGTTATAATACAAAGAAAAGTTGAGTGTGTTCTAAATACCCCTAAACTCATTCATTGCCATCGAATGATTTTCGTTGGGATTACTTGTGTACCGACTCAATTTAATTACACATAAGTTGTATCTGGTCACCTACAATTCATGATGTACATCAAACTTCCCAACACTCTGGCATAATTCAATTCATAATGACTTTTACCTTTATTCTTACCAAGATCAAGGTTCAAATCAATTGGGGTTTTTGTACTTTTGTAGTTTAAGTATTTGAATTTTTCTAGTACCATTAGGATATAATGAGATTGAGACAAAGCTAAACCTTAAGGAGTTTTGTGAATTTGAATCCCTAATATCAATGATACGGCCAAATTTACACTCCAAAAGGAACAGTAAAGCGGTCGTTGATCAAATATAGAACTCAACCAGAGTTGAGATCGATCCCACAAGGAATGTGTGAGAATATATCTATTAGCATCGTTTTTGGATGTCATATCTATTCCCGAATCAAATGTGGGGGTTTTGGATTTTCAAACTAAATTACTAATATAAAGCAGTAAATGAGTTCAAGGACTACTAGATTTCAAACAAAATATGCGAAGCTAGGAGTATGTTCCCCATTACATTAATGCGCTAGCCGAATCTAGTGGTAAACTCGTTAATGATTATTTATAGAAGATCTAACAAGTTATGTAACATCTAATTCACCTCCCGGTCCTTCTTAGATGCATATCGTTCATCACCTTTCGGTCTCAGAACGTATACGTACTAACCCTTGTTGTTAATCCTGGAATACTCTCACCTTTCGGTCTCAAGTACTAGACTAGGTTTAAAAACCCCAAATTTCCGTCCTACAACTCTTTTCCTAATCAAAACATGCCTTTCAGGCATGTAACAAATAAAGGCTTACCCTAATGCGTCGACTCATCAAAGAAGAAATTATAACGAAGATAACTATGATATACACGCTAATCAGTCCCGAGATTTACCCCATATTCGCCTATCTTAGTGATTTATTATGGTTCCCACAACCCTAGTTGTGGGTTTAGCCTAGCATATTCTAGAAGGAAAACCCACAATGATACAAAAAATTCATAATAAATGACTTACTATTGAAGAATCAATGAATCCACGAGTTACAATCTTGAACTAGATAAGCAAAATTCCAAAATCTTGTGAAATCTCAAGGAAAATAATGTTTTTCAGTGTTTTCGCTCTCTAGCTGTCCAAGTCTAAATAAAAATGAAATAAAATAACTATTTATACACAAAGAGAACCTAATCAAAATTAAAATAGAAAAAATACGTTGGCATGGACGCGGGCCACCACACGTCCCATGTGACGGTAGACAGATCGTCAAACGATCCATGTGGCTGCCCTTAGCTTCAACCCTCGCTACCTCTTCACACCTCCAGTAGAGGGGCCGTGTGAGCTTGAACAGTCTATGAAACAAACCATCTGCCGCACCTTAACCATTTTCTCGTTCAAGTTTTTTACACGCCTCCATGTCACGGATCGTGGTTGCTCACACGGTCCGTGACAAGCTCCGTCTGGCCTAACTTAACGCATTTTGCTTGCTTTTCGACAGTGATGCCTTCATGTCACTTTGATGGTAGTTTGCACGACCCGTGTAACTTTCAACTAGTCGTTTAACACGCCGTAAGGCCTGCCTTGGCCAATTTTGTGCTGCCACGCCGTCAAGTGTGAGGTCACGATGAGCCTCACGGTCCGTGTAATAGTACACGAGCCCTATAGGCTTTCATGTGCCCACACTTGACTCCATTTTTGCTCTTTTTCATCCTTTTTCTATACGTTCGCCCATTTCTCCATGCCTTAGTCATTTTTTTCCTGAAAAATCATAAAAACAAACATCAAAATAACAAATATTGCTTGAGAACATGCAAAACTCCCTTGTAAAAGCTTTATAAGAGTAGTATTTCTATGACTCATCAACTCCCTCAACTTAGAATGATTGCTTGTCCTCAAGCAATCACGACTTAACCAAACAACGCATAAACACAAGTGCTCACTCAGAATATGTATCGCCCCATAATTTTCAATACATATGCCCTGCTAAAAAGTTTAAGAATGTTCTCACACCCCTCAACGGACCCACAAAGATTAAGGCAAACATCATGCATGTATGGTCAGTCCACATGTGATCAAGAACAAAGACACCCTAGTTGAGTTAGCAACCAATTGATGCAAAAGATAGTGCCCTCACAAAGAAGTCTTACTCTCAACATAAGCATGTAAAACAGAGACTAGAATGTAGTTACTCACTCTCATAAATGACTTTTAGTGGACACACACGTATCGATCATAAAATTGCCCTTATTTTCACCATCTTAACTCACGAATGGCTTTTCTAAGATCACATTAGGACTTTTTCGGCTTGTAGCATAGGCGCGGGCTCGGGCTCGGGCTTGGTATATTTTGGATTAAAGTGACTAAACGGCCTCTCCCAGACACTTACTTCGACTCAGCCATTTGTTTTTTTTTTTGGGGGGGGGGGGCACCAATAATTCTTTCCCCTATTTTTTCAACGTTCTATAGTACAGGGAGTGATTTCCGGGCTTTTTTGCTCTTTTTTTTCTTTCTTTGTTTTTCGCTCATTGAATTTACTCACGATCACAACCCATTTCTTTTTCTCCTTTTATCACTTTATTCTTTTCCACACTCATTTTCCTTTCTCCCTGCACTAGCCACCCGCAACTTAAGCCTTTGGCTTTGGTCAAGGTTCACAATATCTTTCTAAAGGACCAAGGCCAACATAAGCCACCCTCAACTGAGGCTTTTGACCTAGGCGGAGGTTCACAATGTCCTTGGAGAGACCAGGGCCAAAAAAGAGATCAACAGATAGATTGGGGAGGTGAATTTGGGTGATTACAAAGAAAAGGTTCATTTAGAATCAACTTTTGGTTCAAAGGGAGAATTTCATTTGGTTGGCAATTTTTCGGTAAGTGACTATTTAACAACAACGGCCTAAGATCCCATCCTAATCTAGTTATTCAATTATTTCAGTGGGACTAACCTAGAAAGTTCTATCTCACAAGTGCGTCGACTGAATTATGCAATTAGCTCACACACGCGACACATATTCTACACTAATTGGTACTAAATCATATAGGCATGCTTCATTCATCAAAGTACCAACCATACACACACAATACTTCCCAGCAATCATACAAGTTAGGGTGTGATGCAGACACATATAACTTTAACATTGTCAACATGGGACATTACAAGATCAACACAAGGGCTACACTAGACTTCTATGAAAACTTATATTTACACAAACATTATGACCTAAACATGCCAATTCCACTAGATAATACACTTGAGAGAAAAGAAACATGGCAAGAAAAACTCTGAAGTGGCGGGATGCCCTACCCCCTCCAAAAAGACAGCGTAGTATCCTCACTATACCATAACATGAGTAAATGAACACATAAGGGATAGAACATACGTGGGATGCCCTAGGCGTCAACAGAGTCGGTGGGACCAAACCCTCCTAGGTGTCTCTATCAATATATAGCACCCGGTCCAAAGGTGCTACCGGAGGTTCCTACCCATGCTGCCTCTTCGGCCAGCCGATCTTGTTCTGCCTGTTCAGCTACTACTTGGCACTGGGCCTGGAGGCATTGCGCATATGCTGCTCTTCTTCATTTTGTGGTTCATGGGGAGGACTCTTTTGGTGGTCGCGGCGCTTAACCTTGTCCTTTCCCTAGGCTGATTAGTGGGTGGCACGGGTATATAAGATTGGGCGGGTGGAACCCCCCACATCTCATCCAGAACCGGTGCCATGGAGATATTGAATAAGCTAATCTACAACTCAGGAGGTGGGGCCGGTGTAGGGGCCTGATACTATGCAGTCAGCTTAGCAATCTAAGCCTTCATATCATTCACCATCTGAACCAGACTCGTCATTTCATCCCCAGTCATACTCCCGAACATGTTATGGAAGTATGCCTCCAAAGTGTTGACATGGCTCTGCAAACTGGTGATTCAGCTCAGAAGGACTTCATTACGTTAGTCTACCACCCGCTGCAAATAAGACTAGACCACCTGCAGAATTCTCTCTACAATCTGGTCAATAATAACGTGTATTTGTCGCTGGTCCGCCACCAATTGGGCCAAGAATTCGTAAGGCATATATGCATACGCTTGTTGTACTGGAGGAGCTACACCACTACCCTCGGGCCACTCAGAAGCCATGCTTGATAGTGGGGCGGCGGTGTAGTTCTCAAATGGCAAGGGTACTGTGGAGGTGCATAAGGGAAGTTTGTCGGCCCCTCTAGTAAATGTGTTCTGCTTCTCATAAGGGGTTTTGGACATCTTTAATTAGGGCAATGTTGGCTACACCCTTGGGAGCTATTTTCTTGTCCAAAAAGTGAGTAGTAGGAACACCGGTCTGTTTGCAAAGGGCACGAACCAGGCATGGGAAGGGCATGCCAGCTCTCTTAGATAAAGCTCGGTCCCGCATCTTAAAAGTAATAATTCGGCTCACATTTACTTTGTATTTGGAAATCAGGCATGCTAGTAGAGAGGCATGCGAAGGTTGGAGTAGATTGTCATTTCCTGTGGGCCGCAACCTAGCTCACACCATCAACCACCAAAATTTTGTAGCAAATGTAAATGACACTTTGGCGATAGGACACTTGGGGTCTGTAACCCAAGGTGCCTCCGCCCCGCAAATGGCTATTCGCTCCGCAATCCATCCCAATAGTTCAACTCGAGATGACAAGTCAGACATCCGCATCGTATCCATAATCTGAATGTGTCTATCCATGATCTGGGAATCTGGAGTAGCTTGATAATCTGGCCCAAATAGGAACCAGTTGATGGTTTTTGAGATATTCACTCGTGTACCATGCACCATCACATGTGACTGGGTGGACCTAGTAAGTGCGACCTATCTCTTCACCTTTCTTAATGGTTACCCTCCACAGAGTTCAGTAGACTAGAGGCATAGTTGGAATAGAACTCTTCAACTATGGCAGGCCCATAGTACCCAGGTGGTTGAGCCATCCAACTGAACTTATATGAGTTAAAAGTATCTCTGATTTCCGGAACTCTATCAAGTTGGTCAGTGATGACCCAAACTTCCAAAATGACCGGCTGTTGTTTGAACCCCCTGGAACCTTTTGTAAGTTTGTTAATGTAGATATCCTTAGTTCCTGGGACTGTCCACCGGCCCATCATAAAGAGAATAAGTGCCCTGGTCATTTCGAGGTCTGTCGTCTGAGTGACTGCAACATGAATAGCCTCGTCATCATTGTCCCAGAGTTTGACCTCATTTGCCTACTCCTCAATGTCGTAACCCTCAGCCTCCGAAGTTTACCTCCACTCGTCTTAGTATGAAGTGTTCTCCTCCTGTTCCGGGGCATCTGCTTCCTCCTCAACTCCCATAGAAGGCCTGATACACGGGCCTACATAGTACGAGGAGAGTGAGGGGAGACATTGCCTATACTGAACTTCAAACCCACTGGAGGAGTCATCGCCTGAGTCACTCCCAGCCTAATTACTAGATGATACGATTGGGGAGTCATAGAGGCGTGACACAGGCTCGTCCCTATCACTGCATGTGAAAATGGCCATCTGACCCCCCTTGGACAAATTTCGACTTATCATGCTCATACACGCAAATTCATGGAATTCCACCCCACTCAATCATGATTCAATCAACACACTAGCTTATACAAGTCAATTTCCCCAAAACATCATGCAAAATAGCACCTAAAATCATCACTTTCATAGCTAAGACCTTAAGAACTCAATAATGGTGGTTTTCACCACCACATGCACCCCCAATATAATATCAATAATATGAATTATGAACATTAAAGAAAGAGATCACTAATCTTTGACCAAGATCTACACATGCAAGCACTAGAAACTACACTAAAAGATGGAGAAAATTAGTTCTTACTTGATAAATAGCAATGAAGAAGAAGAATTGCTTTGAAAAACTTGAGACCCACACTTAGATTAAGCTACGAATTGTGTGATTAACTCATGAATCGTCACAAATAAGATAGTAATTTGTTAGGGTTTTAAGAGAGAAGGTGAGAAAATGGGATAGGGCGCCATGAGTTTAGAGAGAGAAGGGGTAAGTGAAAAGTGAGTTGCTGGGACAAAGTGGGGTTATTTAAAACCTTTGGTCAACCATTTGACCAATCAACTTCCACCACACGGGCGGCCTCACGACCCGTAACACATGTCACAATCTGTTTGGACTGTCCGTCCCACATGACTTGTGCGACAAATACACTTACCAGGTAGATCATTGGGCGGTGTCACCTCCATGGTCAGTCTCACAGGTTGTGACACGTGTCACAGTCCATTCAATTGACTGTTTCCCTACACTTGGTGTGATTTTTCCTCACATAGCACACGCACACATAATGGCGCTTCTCATGACCCATTGAAAATGTCACGGGCCGTGTAAATGGCCTGTAAGACTACACGATACTTTTTGGCAAGCTTGCATGGCCCACGCTCCACACGACGTCTCTCATGAGCCGATGGACATGACACGGCTCGTGTAAAACGGTCGTATGTCATACCTTTGGCAAATAAAAGGCCATTTCGACCTCAAGACATGTTTTCCACCATGTGTGAACTCACAAACTCCAAAATAGCACCTGTACTCACCTGGAAATACAAATCAAAAATAAGAAAATGTATGACATATAAACTAAAGTTTTTTTAAACTATTACAATGCATGGGTTGCCTCCCATGGAGCTCTTGATTTAACGTCGCGGCTTGATGTATTGCCTTGACTACTCAGACTTCGTTAAGAAGCAAGACCTCAATCACTGAGGCCTCTTCTGTTGCACCCAAGTATTGCTTTACTCTCTATCCATTTACCTTGAATCGATCCTCGTTTTCTGCTTCTAGCTCAATTGCACCATGGAGAAATACCTGGCTAATCATGTATGGGCCAGACTACCTTGACTTGAGCTTACCTAAGAAGAGTCTCAACTTAGATTTGTACAGTAAGATCCTGTCACCAACACCAAAGCTACGTTGGGCAATATGCTTGTCATGTTGGACCTTCATCCTCTGTTTGTACAGTGCTACACTCTCATACGGATGGCGGCGAAACTCATCCAACTCATTGAGCTTGTCAAGTCTCAAGTCAGCAGCCTCCTCCCAATTCATATTGAGCTTCTTCAAAGCCCAAAGTGCCTTGTTCTCTAACTCCATGGGCAGATGACAGGCTTTATCAAACACCAACTAATATGGGGAAATACCAATGAGTGTCTTGTAAGCTGTCCTGTAGGACCAAAGTGCACCATCTAGCTTCCTTGCCCAATCAGTCCGGGTCACATTCACAAACTTGGTTAGGATTTCCTTGATCTCTCTGTTTGACACTTCAACCTGTCCACTACTCTGCTGGTGATAGGGTGTGGCAACCTCGTGCTGTCGTACTCCATATTTTTCTAGCACTGCATGGAAAACCTTGCTATAGAAGTGCAAACCCCCATTACTGATGATAGTTATGGGTGTCCTAAGTCTGGAAAAGATGCTCTGCCTCCACCCATTTCAAGATATAGTCCACCGCTGCCTCGATGTACTTCATTCCATACGAACTCACAAAGAGGCCCATGAAGTCGATGCCCCAGACGTCAAAAATTTTCACCTCAAGAATCGAGGTCATGGGCAGCTCTTAGAGCATCGAGATGTTTCCCTGTCGCTGGCACTGGTTAGACCCAAGCACCAAGTCGTGGGCATCTTTATAGATGGTGGGCTAGTAGTACCTACATTGGAGAATCTTCTTCACCGTTTTGGCCCTACCATGATGAACCCCCACTATGGATAAGTGACAAGCCTCCATGATACTCAACATCTCCACTTCTGGAATGCACTGCCTGATAACCCTATCAACACATGTTCGAAAGAAGTACGGGTCATCCCAGAAGTACCTGCGCACATCAAAAAGAAAATTTTTTCTCTTGTGACGGTTAAGTCCCTCTGGCATAATATCGCTCACCAAAAAGTTAGCAAAATCAGCAAACCAAGGAATAAGGTCAACAGAAGCTGCCAATACCTGATCATCGAGAAAGGAATCATTGATGTTCATATAATCCTTCAGTCTTGTCTCATCTTCCAATCTAGATAAATGGTTTGCCATTTGATTCTCAGATCCTTTTATGTCTAGGACGTAAAAGTCAAACTCGTGCAGTAGGAGAACCCATCTGATCAGCCTTGGTTTAGCATCTTTCTTTTCCATGAGATACCTCAAGGTTGCATGGTCGGCGTGCAGTATCAATTTGGTGCCCAATAGGTATTCCCAGAACTTATCAAATGCATATACCACGGCCAAAAATTGTGCTCAGTAACTGTATATTTCTTTTGAGCATCATTGAGAGTATTGCCGGCGTAGTAGATGGGGTGGAATATCTTATAGCGCTTCTGTCCCAGCGCAACACCCACAGCAATTCCACTTGCATCGTACATCACCTCAAATGGGGAAGTCCAGTCGAGTGCAACCACCACAGGAGCAGAAATCAGCTTTTGCTTCAAGGTCTCAAAGGCCTTTCTGCAGCTATCATCAAAATGGAACTTTGCATCCTTCTCCAATAGCTAGCATAAAGGATGTGCGATCTTAGAGAAGTCTTTGATAAAGCGGCGATAGAACCTGCATGCCCAAGGAAACTTCGGACCCCCTTCACAGATATAGGAGGCGGCAGTTTCTCAATCACCTCGATCTTCGCCTTATCCACTTCTATGCCCTTCTCAAAAATCTTATGGCCAAGAACTATCCCCTTTTTGACCATAAAGTGTCACTTCTCCCAATTTAGCACCAATTTCGCCTCCTCACAACGTTGTAGTGCCCTACTAAGATTCAATAGACATGTATTGAAGGAATCACCCACTATAGAGAAGTCATCCATAAATACCTCAAGGGTGTCTTCAACCATGTTAGAGAAGATCGACATCATACAATGCTGGAATGTGGCTGAGGCATTGCACATCTCCAAAGGGTATCCTTCTGAAGGCAAAAGTCCCATACGAGCAAGTGTAAGTAGTCTTCTCCTGATCCTCTGGGGCTCTGATATCTGATTATAGCCCGAGTACCCATCCAAGAAGTAGTACCACCCTCTACCTACCATCCCATCTAAAATTTGGTCCATGAAGTTCATGGAGAAATGGTCCTTCAAGGTCTATATATTCAGCTTTCGGTAGTCCATGTACACTCTCCATTCCGTCACCAGTCTCAAAGGGACCAACTCATTTTTATCGTTAGCTATCACTGTCATGCCCCATTTCTTCGGGACACGCTGCATTGGACTGACCCACTTGCTATCAGAAATGGGGTATATCGCCCCAGTATCCAGCCACTGGATGATCTCCTTTTTGACCACCTCTTGCATAGATGGGTTTAGCCTGCGGTAATGCTCAATACTTGGCACACAGTTATCCACCAATTTTATCTTGTGCATGCATATCCCTAGAGGAATCCCTATGATATCTGCAATGGTCCAACCAATAGCTTGCTTGATCTTGTAAAGGACCCCAGCAATGCCTCCACCTGGATTTCATGAAGATCTGCAGCTACAATTACAAGAAGAGTGTTGTCAGTGCCTAAAAATACATACCTGAGGTGTTAGGACAGATCCTTGAGCTCCACAGCTGGAGGCTCCTCGGTGGATGGTTTAGCTGGTAGTGTAGACCTGTTCTGCAGGTCTAAGTCCAACTTTCTGGGGACAGATGGCTTGGTTCCCCTACCTTGCAACGCATTCACAATGGCCACATAACCACTGATACCATCATCTGGGAAGTTCATCAACACTGCTGCTAGCGTGTCCACACTCATTGTTTCCTCTAGTGGGATCTCAGAAAGGCAATCATCTTCAACATCTAGGATCGACATCACTGCCATCTCTTTAGGTCTCTTCATTGTAGCACACACACTGAGCTTCACCTCTTCAGTGTTAATTCTGCACATCAGCATCCCTTGCTCTAAGTCTACTAGTGCGCTACCAGTAGCCAAATATGGTCTCCCAAGGATGATAGGAACCTCAAAATCCACCTGGAAGTCCAACATGACAAAGTATGTAGAAAATATGAACTGGCCCACATGGACCAGCATATCACATAGAATCCCCACGGGCCGCTTCACTAATCTATCTGCCATGTGTAACCCCATTGTAGTGGATATAGGGGGTCCTAATCCCAATTGCCTGTAAACTGCCAGCGGCATCAAGTTGATGCTGGCACCCAAATCACATAGAGCTTTTGCAAAATCAAATGCTCCAATGGTACACGAGATGATGAAAGCTCCTAGATCTTCCTTCTTTTCTACAAGAGATCTGGTGGCGATGGCACTACAATGGTGGAGGTTATTTGCCGGCTCGATCATGGTTGTCCTCTTCTTAGTCACTAATTCTTTCATGAACTTAGCATAGCCCGACATCTGCTCAAGTGCCTCCACTAGAGGGATGTTCACTGGAATCTCTTTTAGCATGGACAATAACTTCTGAAACTTGCCATCTTCAACCTTCTTCTACAACTCTGTGGGAATGGTGGTGGTGGCTTAGGAATGGCTAGCAGAGGTTGGGTCACTAGTGGTATCACCTAAGGCTCTTTAGTAACCTCAGGCTCTACTGGTGTCACCTCTGCTTCTTCAATCAAATCAACATGCACCTCCACGGGGTTAGGCATCTTGCCTTAGCTATATCTACACCTGTATTACTGGTAATAACAAGGTCATAGAGTATCTTACCACTCCTCGTGGTTACTGCCATGTAATGACCATCATTTTTCGAGTTCTAAATAATGTCACTCGAAAGTCACCCAACTTTTCTCTGATTTATGGTTGTTGACAATTGCCCCATTTGCTGCTCTAATTACTTGATCGAGGTGGAATGCGAGTCGACTAACTATCTAATATTGGACATCTCACCTTTTATATTTCACATCCCTACCTCAGTGGACTCAACTTTGTCAAGCACCTTTGTCATCATCTCTTCTTATTTTGAGCTTCCACCACTATCATTCTGGCGATCTCAGTTCCTATAGGTGTCTTTGTTCTACCAGTTTCCTTGATAGTTTTGATCATGACCATAGTTTCGACCTTGACTACCTGCGTTGAATAGCCGGTAACCCCCCTGGCTGCCTAAGAAGTTCGCCTCCTCATCATAGTTATAGCCCTAATCATCGTACCTGGGCATTGTGTCTATAGCTTTTACCTTTTCTGTGCCTCCGTCTAAGAACTGCTTTTCTAATAAATCCAGGTGGGTCTTTATGTGGGCCATGTATTGATCCTGTTCCTCCTCCTTTCCTCGCTGCTCCACAGTCATCTCAAAGACGAGTCCCAAGCAGTCTGCATCTCTAGTGTACCATGCCCTGTTGTTCTTGGCTACTTAATCTAAGATCACCACTATGTCTGGAAAATTCCTAGACATGTATGATCCCCCACAAACAGAATCAATGATCAGCTTTGTCACAAAATTGCATGACCTTTAGAAAACTGCCTTCAAGTACTTATCTGTGAAGAGATGATCGGGGCACTACTTAAGCTTCTGCCTAAATCTCTCCCAAGTCTCATGTAATGCTTCATTTGGTAGTTGTTTGTGAGACCCAATGTCATCTGTGATTTTCAGCTGTCCTGATGCGGGGAAGAATCTCTCTAAGAAAGCCTCCTTTAACTCTCCCCAAGTGTGGACGGAATCATATGAAAGCTCATTCAGCCACTTAGTTGCCGCACCAGAAAGAGACAATGGGAATAATTGCAACCTAATTGCCTGTTGACTGACCCCAGGAATCTCAGATGATTGGCATGTCGCCAGAAAGTTTAGGCCATGCTGATTCGCATCCTCAGTTGTTGCTCCGCCGAACAACACTTTCACATTATAAACAACAAGAGATGAGGACACTTCTAAATATGATTAAGAAGAATATGTGAGACACTTAATTTTTATAGAAGTGGGGATAGTACAATTGCCACAGTGGCCCCATCACCCTCATCATCATCATTCACTGCTTAGGGCGGCTAAGGCACTTAGGGTCTAACACCAGGCAGCGGCACCTGTCTAAGTGGCGATGGCAGTGGTACCTCATTGTCAGCATTATCATCATCACCCAGACCGTCGTTTCCCCCACCTGCATGGTTCATAACCAACTCTCTCAGTCTAGCTACTTCACGTTTTTGGGCATTCATTCTTTGGATTGATTTAGTATGCTCGGGGTCGTAGGGAACAAGTGCTTCTCCCTTGGTTCGGGTGTTTGGCATGCAACCCCAACTCCCTACCAAGAAACAAAAACAAGAAACAAAAGTAAAATTATGGGACTAGTATTACAAATAGAAAATAGAAACTAATAGACTATTTCTTCACTGTATTCCCCGGCAACGGCGTCAAAATTTGATACGCCCAAATTTACACTCCAAAAGGAATAGTAAAGCAGTCATTGATCAAATATAGAACTCAACAAAATTTGAAGTCAATCCCACAGGGAATGCATGAGAATATATCTATTAGCACCATTTTCAGATGTAATATCTATTCTTGAAACAAAAGTGCATAAAGTAAATGGGGCGTTTTGGTTTTTTGAACTAAGTTACTAAAATAAACTAGTAAATGAGTGCAAGGACTAATAGATTTCAAACAATATATGTGAAGCTAGGATTGTGTTCATCATAACATCTAATGCAATAGCCGAATCTAGTGGTAAACTCATTCATGATTACATATATAAGATCTGACAAGTTAATTCACCTCTCGGTCCTTCTTAGATACATATCGTTCATCACCTTTCGGTCTCAAAGCGTATACATACTAACCCTTATTGTTAATCCCGAAATACTCTCACCTTTCAGTCTCAAGTACTTAGACTAGGCTAACAACCCCGAATTTTAGTCGTAGAACTATTTTCCTAATCAAAACATCCCTTTTGGGCATGTAATGGATAAAGGCTTACCCTAATACAACGATTCATCAAGGAAGAAATTATAATGAAGATTTATTCGCCTATCTTAGTGATTTGTCATGGTTCCCACAACCCTAGCTGTGGGTTTAGCCTGGCATATTCAAGAAGAAAACCCACAATGATACAAAGAATTCATAATAAATGACTTACTATTGAAGAATCAATGAATCCATGAGTTACAATCTTGAATTAGATAAGCAAAATCCCAAAATCTTGTGAAATCTCAAGGAAAATAATGTTTTTCAGTGTTTTCTCTCTCTAGACGTCCAAGACTAAGTAAAAACGTAATAAAGTAACTATTTATACACAAAAAAAACCTAATCCAAATTAAAATAGGAAAAATATGTCGGCATGTACACGGGCCACCACACGGCCCGTGTGATGGTAGACGGACCGTCAAACGGTTTGTATGGCTTCCCTTAGCTTCAATCCCAACTACCTCTTCACGCTACCAGTAGACGGGCCGTGTGAGCTTAGACGGTCCGTGAAATAGATCTTCTGCCGTGCCTTAACCATTTTCTCGATCAAGTTTTTCATATGCCTCAACATCACGGACCGTGGTTGGTCACACGGTCTGTGAAACGCTCCATCTGGCCTAACATAACGCATTTTGCTCGCTTTTCAATGGTGATGCCTTCATGTCACTTTGACGGTAGGTTGCACGACCCGTGTAACTTCCAACTACTCGTTTAATGCGTTGTGAGGCCTGCCTTGGCCATTTTCGCGCTGCCACGCCGTCAAGTATGAGGCTATGATGAGCCTCATAGCTCGTGTAACAGTACACAAGTCGTGTATGCTTTCGTGTGCCCACACTTGGTTCCATTTTTGCTCTTTTTCATCCTGTTTCTATGTGTTCACCCATTTCTCCATGCCTTAGTCATTTTTTCTAGAAAAACCATAAAAACAAACATCAATATAACAAATATAGCTTGAGAACACGCAAAATTCCCTTCTTAAAGCGTTATAAAAGTCATATTTTTATGACTCATCAATCAAGTCAGCAACTCCTAGGTCATTCATATTAAACTTACTAGCAAGCATATGCTTAATAGGATTTAAGTTAGCAATGTCATTACTCATTATTAACATATCATCCACATATAATTAAACGATGACAATTTCATTTGGAGTGTTCGTAATGTAAATACATTTGTCACACTCATTAATTTTAAAATCATTTGACAATCTTTTATAGTCAAATTTTACATGTCATTCTTTAGGTGCTTATTTTAGTCCATACAATGACTTAACAAGTCTGCACACCTTCTTTTTATTTTCAGAAACTATAAACCCTTCTGATTGTTCCATATAGATTTCTTCCTCTAAGTCTCCATTTAAGAAGACTGTTTTGACATTCGTTTGATGAATTGCTAGACGGTACACCACGGCTAACGATATTAATGTTTGAATTGACAAGATTCTAGTTACCGGTGAGTAGGTAATAAAGTAGACAAGACCTTCATGGTGTCTAAATCCTTTAACAACGAGCCTCACTTTATATTTATCAATAGAGCCATCAGCTTTCATTTTTCTTTTAAAAATTCATTTGGACCCTAAAGGTTTATTTCTAGGAGGAAGATCAACCAATCTCCATGTATGATTATTCATTATCGATTCAATCTCACTATTGACTGCTTCTTTCCAATATTGTGCTTTTGAAGAAGTCACACCTTCTTTGAAGGTTCGAGGCTCATCTTTTAACAAAAATGTTACAAAAATTGATACAAAGAAAATAGATGTCCTTTGGCATTTGTCACACGTTGGATTTTCCTCATTATGTTCACTCTTCTTTGTTTCTTTTCGTGGTCATTTTATTCCTTCATGAGATGATTCATATTCTTTCTTATACGAGTATATTATTTCAAAGAATTCAGCATTATCTGATTCAATTATCGTATTAATATAAATGTCAGAATTTTCTGATCTATGCACCAGAAATTGATATGTTTTACTATTCATAGCATATCCTTTGAACACACAGACAATCATCTTTAGTCCTATTTTTGTCCTTTTATGTTTAGGAATATGGACCTTAGTCAAACACCCCCCCCCCCTCACAAGAGGGGATGACCGTCAAAGAGTATAACCTCAATTTCATAAGTTGTTCGAGTATGCTCCAGAGATAGTCTAGGACATGAGTGCAAGGATGAGAAAGTTTGTGTTGGGGTTGGGTAAACATGTGAAGAGGGAGTGGAGGGCAGCATTACTGATTCCGGGCATGGACATCTCCAAATCACGGTTTATGCCCAACAAACCGAGGAGGATAAGAAGAAAGACCGAGAAGAACACTTAATTAAGAAAGCCAAGTCTACAAGGCATGAGCCTAACCAGCACAAGCAGGACAAGGGAGACACATCTTACTTTCAGAAGAAGCATTCAGGTTATGCACCATCATCAGCTAGTGCACCAACCCCAAACATCAGGTATGATCAGAAATCTCAAGGGCAGTCAAACTTTAGAGCATAGTGCTTGTAGGCCAGTGTGACCCTTAGCTCAATAGGGAAACCACCTTATGGGAAGTGTGGCATGATGCATTTGGGAGAGTGCAAGGATGGAGGAAATGGTTGTTACAAGTGTTGCTAGATAGGTCACTTCCTGAGAGACTATCTACTTTTGGGCAACAGGGCACACTCTTCTACTACCATGCCACCACCCAAGGTTAATCAAAAGGGTGCTAACTGTGGATAAACGGAGGAACCAACCATCTTTATGCAATAGGGAACAGACAGGACCAACAGGTGGCACCAGATATAGTGACGGGTATGCTTCAAGTTTTTGCTTTAGATTGTTATGCTTCGCTTGATCCAGGGGCAAAAGTATCCTTTGTGACACCATATGTGACTAGGAAATTTGAGATTTCTCCTAAGTGTTTACTTGAGCCTTCCCTGTTTCCACTCCTATTGGTGAGTCTATCATAGCCAAAAGAGTTTATAGAGATTGTGTAGTGTCTATCTACCATTGGTATACTCTTGTTGATCTGGTCGAGTTAGAGAGTATTGACTTTGATATAATTCTTGGTATGAATTGGCTCTACGCCTGCTATGCACAAACCGTCAAGTTTCAATTTCCCAACGAGCCTGTTGTAGAATGGAGGGGAGATTCTGTTGCACCTAAGGGAAAGTTTATTTCATATCTTAGAGCTAGAAAGTTAATCTCTAAAGGGTGTACCTACCACCTCGTGTGAGTCAAATCCGATGATTTTGAGCCTCCTACTCTTCAGTCAGTCCCAATTGTGAGTGAGTTCCCAGAAGTGTTTCCCAAGGATCTTCTAGGAGTCCCTCCTGATAGGGAGATCGACTTCGAGATTGATATTCTTCCTGATACCAGCTTATCTCAATCCCACCTTATAGGATGGCCCCCCTGAGTTGAAAGAGTTAAAGGAGCAGCTGAGGGACTTGTTAGAGAAGGGTTTTATAAGGCTGAGTGTGTCTTCTTGGGGTGTTCTTGTCCTTTTGTGCAAAAAAAGGATTGGACTCTCAGAATGTGTATAGACTATAAGCAACTTAACAAGGTCACAACAAAGAATAAATATCTTGTCCCAAGGATAGATGATCTTTTTGACCAACTTCAGGGCGTCTCTTGTTTCTCAAGGATAGACCTCAGATCTAGCTACCATCAGTTGAAAGTGAGGAAATGTGACATTCCAAAGACATCCTTTAGGACTAGATATGTCCACATTGAGTTCTTGGTCATGTCTTTTGGGTTGACTAATGCACCTGCAGCCTTCATGGACTTGATGAACAGAGTATTCAGAAAGTACCTTGACATGTTTGTGATTGTATTTATTGACGATATCTTAGTGTACTCTAAGGATGAAGAGGAGCACGCCCATCATCTTAGAGTGGTTTTGCAAACTCTCAAAGACCATGAGTTATATGCAAAGTTTTCGAAATGTGAGCTCTGGCTCAAATCAGTGGCCTTCTTAGGTCATGTTATCTCAGGTGATGGTATTCGAGTGGATGCTCAAAAGATAGAAGTGATTAAGAATTGCCCCAGACCAACCTCTCCAACCGACATAAGTAGTTTTTTGGAGTTGGCAGGCTACTACCATAAGTTTGTTGACGGGCTTTCTTCACTATCCGTACCATTGACAAATTGACTCAGAAAAGGTCAAATTTCAGTGGTTTGATGAATGGGGGAAGAGTTTCCAAGAGTTGAAGACCAGATTGACTTACACTTGTTTTAACCTTGCCCGATGGGGTGGAGGACTTTGTAATACATTGTGATGTGTCAAGAGTTGGGTTGGGTTGTGTGTTGATGCAGAGAGGGAAGGTGATAGCCTATGCTTCCAGATAATTTAAGGTTGATAAGAGGAATTATCTGACCCATGATCTTGAGTTGGCAGCAGTGGTGTTTGGACTTAAAATATGGCGCCATTACTTGTACGGAGTACATGTGGATGTGTTCACCAACCATAAGAGTTTGTAGTATGTATTCAGCCAGAGAGAGCTTAACTTGCGACAGAGAAGATGGTTGGAGTTGCTCAAGGATTATGACATAAGCATCTCTACCACCCAGGTAAAGCTTACATTGTTGTTAATGCTCTTAGCAGGTTGTTAATGGGTAACACTGCCCATGTGAAGGAAGGAAAGAAGGAGCTAGTGAAGGAAGTTCATAGATTGGCCCTATTGGGAGTTCAACTCGAGGAGAATAACGAGGGAGGGTTCAATGTCCAGAGTGGGTCTGCATTATCCCTAGTGGAAGATATAGATGAGAAGTAAGATCGAGATCCTATCATACTCCAATTGAAGGAGGTCATCCATAAACAAAAAGTGATGGTCTTCTCCAAAGGGGGAGATGGGGTGTTAAGGTACCAGAGTAGGTTATGTGCTCCTAATGTTGATAGTGTAAGAGAGAGAATGGTATTCCATTCACCCGGGCTCTACCAAGATGTACCACGACTTGAGGGAAGTCTATTGGTGGAGTGGGATGAAAGGGATATCGCTGAGTTTGTTTCTAAGTGCCCCAACTGTCAGCAAGTCAAAGTTGAGCATCAACAGCCAGTTGATTGGCACAAAACTTTGAGATCCCTAAGTGAAAATGGGAGATGATCAACATGGACTTTATTACTGGGTTACCGAGGTCCCGAAAGTAGCATGACTCGATATGGGTGATCGTGGATAGGATGACCAAGTCAGCTCACTTCTTAGCAGTCAAGACAACTAACACTGCGGAGAAGTATGCCAAGTTGTACATCCAAGAGATCGTGAGGTTGCATGGAGTTCCCTTGTCCATTATCTCGAACTAAGGAGCTCAATTCACCTCCTAGTTTTCGAGATCTTTCCAAAAAGGATTGGGTACGAAGGTAAATTTAAGTACAGCCTTTTATACACAAACAGATGGCCAGGCAGAGCGCACCATTCAGACGTTAGAGGATATATTGAGAGCTTATGTCCTTGACTTCAAACAGAATTGGGATGACCATCTGCGATTGATTGAATTTGTGTATAATAATAGTTATCACAGAAACATTCAGATGGCTCCCTATAAATCTCTGTATAGGAGGAGGTGTAGATCACCAATTGGGTGGTTTGAGGTTGGAGAAGCTAAGTTGATCAGACCTGATCTTGTTCACCAATCAATAGAGAAGGTTAAGGTCATTAAAGAGAGGTTGAAAACTGCACTGTGTCGCCAAAAGTCTTACATCGACATAAGGAGGAGGTAAATGACTGGGTGTACTTGAAAGTGTCACCTATGAAGGGTGTCATGAGGTTTGGGAAGGGAAATTGAGTCCATATTATATTGGCCCTTACCAAATCGTGAGGAGAATTGAGAAAGTTGCGTGTGAGTTAGAGTTGCCTGCTGAGCTAGACATAATCCATCCTATATTCCACGTCTCGATGTTAAAGAAGTGCTTGGGAGATCCTGCCTTAGTGATTCCCATTTAGAATATTGGAGTAAAGGATAGCTTGTCTTACAAAGAGATTCCAGTCCAAATGCTTGACCTTCAACTTCGTAAGCTGAGGAACAAAGAGATAGCCTCCGTCAAAGTCCTATGGAAGAACCAATTTGTTGAGGAAGCTATGTGGAAAGATGAGGAATCTATGAGAACCTAATACCCACATCTATTCATGCCAAATGATGAGGTTGTTAAAGGTAATGTTCTTATCCTTAACTTAATTGATGTTTCCATTCTTGAGTTGATGTGCCTATTCTTGAGTCTGAGTAGAGTTTATCGAGGTTGATGAAGAGTTGAGAGTTCGAGTTGTCGAGTCAGAAATGAGATGAGTCTTGAGTCTACTCGTGCCTTATTTCAACCTCTACTCATCATTCAAGGACGAATGATCCCAAGGGAGAGATAATGTAACGCCCGGTGAAATTACCAAAATACTCTTAGAATGGAATTATGCGCATAACGCATCTTCCCGAGCTCCTATGGAAAATTTGAGATCAAATTTGTGATCAACACAAAATATTGAGTGGGAAAATGGTTTCGATTGGATTTTAAAGTGACCGAGCCGAAAGATAATTTTTCTTAATTAAACCAAAAAGCAGTGTCGATGCACGCCCCAGGCGCGATGCACCAGGGACGCGCACTTACACTTATTTTTTAGGAAAAAATTTTGGTGGGAATTGGAAAACTCGTTTGGAGGATTTTTGGCAGAGAATACATTGGTCCGCGCCCGAGGCGCGTTGCGAACCTGTGTAATTTCTGAGTCAATTTTTTTAATTTTATTTTTTATTTTCGCGAGGGGTATTTTGGACCCTTCCCAACACCTCCCAAGTTCAATAAACGAGTATTAAGGTAGTTTTCTTCAAAATTAAGGGTTTTAAAAGCCATTTTTCTTAGCGTTCAAAGTGAGAGTCTTGAGTTAGAGCTAAATTCCTTGTGATGATTGGTGCTAATCTTCATCCCAGGTATGTAAGAATACCAAAAGCATTGGATAACGTTCATCCACGTTCCCCTTCATCAATTTGAGTCTAGAGTAGATGTGTTAATTCTATATTTTAAAACTATAATTCTGGAGTCTTAAATTCTTGTATATGTTGGAGTTTCATGGATATATTTGAGTAAATTTACAAGTTTCATGATTATTCTCATCGTATATAAATGTTATCTGAATTCTTGATATTTTAGCCCTAAATTTAGTATTTTTCTTTTTTACTAATTTAATTGATACTATGAACTTAACTTTCGAAACTAAGTAGGTTAAACCTGAAAGGTATGTTTCTTGTCCCACATATGCATGTAATGAATGTTTATGATGTCCTTTGTGCTGAGCATGAATGGTTTGATGTCACATGAACGTAACTCATAAGAGTCTTGCATAATATGGATTGAGTCTTGAGTTGCATTATTGAAATTCCCATTTTGAGTTGTAGAGTCAATTAAGAAAGTTGATGTTGAGTTGACTAAGATGAGTTTGAGTTGATGAGCATATTTTATTCTTGGAAGGAGTATTGAGCACCGAGTTGGGTGAGAAGAGTAACCGTAGAACTACATTTGCTAGCGTAGGATAGTCGTGTAGTTATCTCTAGTGGCTCATGTCCTAATAGATGGACATTCTCTTTGGATCCGATAGAGAGAATTAGAGGTTGACATCCTATTCCTTTTCAAGTTTAGGATGGATGTGGCAACGACATCTTTTCGTTGTACATCACCAAAAAAATGGTGGGGTGGAAAGTTATGTCGGTTAGAGAAACTTCCAAGCAAACTTGAGTTGAGCATATCATGATTTTCGAAACTGAGTTGCACTAAACACTGAGTCTATTTCTAAAGCATGATTTCAAACTTAAAACTTGCATGATTTACTTGCATTGAGTCATGAGATGAGGAGTTGAGTCTTGAGTCGAGTCGTTTGATTAAGTTTGAGCCTTATTTGTTTCCTTAAGCTATTTTACATACCGTACATTTCACGTACTGACGCCACTCGGCGCTTCATCATTTCTTGATGCATATATGGGAGATAGAGGACTTAAGGAGGCGCACCGTTAAGGTTCAAAGTTATGAGATCCAGAGATCGGTGAGCCCTCCTTGCTTTTCAGAGGAGTCTGTTCTTATTTATTTAGTTTCCTTATTTGTTTGAGTTGTGTCATGCCCCGGGAGGGTACCCTAAATGTAACCGGCACTCAAAGACTATTGCTAGTCCCCAAGCAAACCATTTGGCCTTATCACATTCATTCATTCATACATTCTACTAAGCCGCGGAAGACATAAGGAAATAAATGGGCACATCATCATCTAGTCTCAAAATAACATTTATAAAAAAAAACTAGTAGGAAGAACTAGCTCATAATCTTACATCAACATTCGACTCTAGTCTATGAAGCCTCTATCACTATTAGGTGGTGCCAATGACAGACCCATGGCTACCTCAATCAAAATAAAGCTAAGCAAATCTAACTCAAAAGCAAGATGGAAATAAAGTAATGAATCCTCCTAAATAGGGGAAACTCACCAATCAGCTGAACGTCTCAAATCATCAACGATGCGCCCGTTGAAGATCTCCAAATCATGTATCTACATCATGAAATGATGCAGTCCCAGAGGGCGACGTCAGTTCGTGGAATGTACTGGTATGTAAAATAGCTGAGTGAAACCAAAATAGGTAGAATAATAGAGAAATAACAATCAACTCAATATAGAATCCAATAAATATGTCAAATGTCTATCTAAAGGAAGAATGGAGAGTAAACAAATGACCCATCACATCAATCACCTTATACCATTACATTAACATTAGAGTGCTATCAAGAGAGAACCTATATAGGAGTTTCTCGGACCTACACCCATCACATATGAGCCAGTAATGGTACAACGAAGCGATGTCGTTGCGGCATCCTCCCAGTACCTTGCCGAGGTAGAAGGCGTACATTTTTGGATCTAAAGTAGCAATAACATTAAGTCCTCTTTTAGGACTGAGGAAACATCTGTTGCTCACAGTCAATCCTCACCTATGTTGGCCATGTAGTTATAAGTGCGAGTGGGACTCACTCTTACCCATTTCATTACTCGATACTTCTCCCATAAACTCAACATGCTCATAAACGCCAATATCCCTCCTTTGTTATCATTTTGTCTCCTTTGGACTAAGACATTAATTCATTATTCATTCATTAACTCAAGGAGTTGGGAATACTTCTTTAAGAATACATTCAACCTCTTTGAAGTTTTCAATTCATTATCATCAACCTTCAATTCGTTCAATTCAAGACTTAAAGACCATCATTAGGGAACAATCGAATAGATAAATCGTTAGAGCTTATTTATGGAGACTCAAGGGGCTATCAAGTTCTATTAATCTATCATTATTCTTACATTCACAATCACAATCTCTATCAACATTCTCAATCAAGGCTTTAGACTCAACACCTATCTTCATTCATGCAATCTTTATGAAATAATAAGTAGGGTTTACGCAATATCTTATGAAAATATTCAATTCAAGAAAATAAGTTTATGATGATTATCAACATATGAAAATACATGTAATTGATATAGTTTTCAAGAAAATAAATAAGAATTGTGCATGTAGACTAAAGAACCTTCAACTCTCATCTAAGACCATCTATGGGGCGCATGGAGGAACAATCCCATGTTTTCGTTTAGCGTTACATACCTGAAAAGTTGATATCACAATCGAAATTGGATGAACACTAGCTTTCTTGGAGCAAATCCTCGATCTCGTTAGTTCCTTTAGAGAGAAAGAACTTGGAAAGATATTATTTGAAGGGCTTCTCCTTGATTCTTGAATTCTTGACTTAGAATTGTTAGAGTCTTGATGAAGAACCCTGCATTCTTGAAAAAGAAGAATCAAGAAATCCTTTCTTAGGATTCTTGAATTCATTTTCTTGAAACCCTAGGTTATGGTGTAAGGTTCTATTAGATATTCATGAATAGATAAAGAAATTTGGGTTTGGTGGATTGAAATTTATGAAGAATAACTCACCTTGAGGATGAATCTTGAAAGCTAATCCTAACTTGATGACTTTCTTGATGATTCTTGAACGTTTATGTTTTGGAGTGAAGGGAGAGGGTTTTGGTAATAAAAACTGACGTTTTATACTTTTTGAGACCTTAAATAGACCCCCAAAGATTTTAGGATAAAAGTACCCTCAAATTAAAAAGAAAAAAATGTCATTGCTTATCCAGTGAGGGTCCGCGTTTGGTCCGCGACGCGCTCCGGGTGCGGACCTTAGGAAAGCTCTACACCCCTTCACTAAAATGGCCATAACTTTCTACTCCGAACTCTGATTAAGGCGAAATCAGATGCATTGGAAATATAATTCAAATATGTTCAATTTGATATATTGGGTCATTAACTCATTGTACTTTAGGAGATATGGTCATTTGAAGTTGACCCTTCTATCTACTCATACGAAAACTTAGTTGCTAGAAATTTTTTGGACTTGCCTTGATGTAAAAGATCCCTTATTACTCTAAATCATATCTAATATACTTTAAATACTTAGAAATTGATCCTAACATATATATACAACCTAAAAGTCGTTGGTCCATCTAACTTTTATAAAATCTTACATTAGAACCGCGACCTATATCATCTCCAATCCTATTCCCACACTAAGAAATTGGCTTTAACATCTATCTCAATTAAGTATTATCAATTAAAATCCTATATCATATGAAGGATGGCTCAATCTTAGCTAAAAAAGTTGGGGTGTTACAAGCTTGTCATGGTACCTTCTAGACGTTTAGAGTAGAGGCTTCATAGACTTAGAGTGGAGTATTATCGAGTATTTCATATTCAGACTTGACTTATTTTGAACTATTTATGATATCTCTGTCTTTGCTTTGAATGTTATCATTAAGTATTCTTCCACTGTTAGGTAAGATGTGACAATGAGGCCAAGTGGTTCGCTCGGGGATTAGCAATAGTCTTTGAATGCCGGTCATGCTTAGGGTATCCTCCCAGGTCGTAACACATTGTTTTTAGTGTGAGAGGGAAAGTGTTTTGTATTTTCGTATTAAGTCTCTGTATGTGTGTATTGTCCGTGAAAAATTGTGAGTAGCCTCTCAAGAGTGATTGGAAGTTGTGTGTTAGTACTTTGAATGTACTAAGTTTGTAGGATGCATACAACAAGGAAACTACAATATCATAATAAGCAATATGCATAGCATAACAAGGTTTGAGGATCAAAGATGATGAATGATCAACGCATCTTAGAAAAATGATTGAGGCAACTTAAACATTTCAAGTGAGGTGTACATGGACCCTGTTGGTTTGGATTTTCTAAATATCAAACCAAACCATTTGTGTCACATTTTTTAATATAGAAATCAAACCAAACCAATAAAACTCAGGTTTTTCAACCTCGGGTTTTTTTGACTTTATCCAAGTTTTTCGGGGGGTTTTCAAATTTGTTGAACTTTTGGGTTTTTTTCAGAATCCTCGTGTTTTTTAGTTTTTCAAAAGTATTTATAAGAACATATAATTAACTTATGATTCAAATATTTCTTTAGTCCTACCAAAATACAAAAATCTAGGATGTTTTTAAAGAAAATACAAACTATGATATTAGTGAAGACACAAAAATATTCAACAAAAAATAATAATGAGATCTCATAAAATGAATATTGCAAATAAATAAGTTAAAATGAAGATGATCCTAATTTTAAAGTACTAAGAGCCCGTTTGGATTAGATAAAAAAAGTGGCTTTTAAAAAGTTTTTTAAAAGTACTTTTTAAAGTGCTGAAACTTATTTTAAAAACAAGAAGTGACGTTTTTGGATAAAAGTGTTTAAGCTGGAAAAAAGTTGATAATGTATTTGGTACCAAAGTGTTGTTAAACACTTTTTTGATTAAAATGTCTGAAATACCCTTAAACTGTTACACATTATAAAATGTTAATTATTTACTCTAAATTTTTTGTTTCTAAATTAAATTAACTTAGTATTAATTTATTTTAATTCATCATCAATATAAATTGATTATATATGTTAATTTATATGTCTAAGTTATTTTTAATATTTAAAATATATAATTTTAAAAAAATACATGAAATATTTGAGTTTTAAAATAAAACCATATTTGTAATAAGTAATGGCTATATTTCTTATTTACCATAAATAGTTTATAAAAAGAATAAAATAAAGAGAAAATAATTTAGAAGGAAAATAAAAAGAAAGAAAGAGCAAGAAAAAGAAGAAAAAATTGGAAGAAAAGAAAAAAAACATGAAGGAAAAAAATGAAGAAAGAAAGAGTAAGGAAAAAAAAAAAAGAAAGAGCAAAATTTTTTTTAAAAAAATGAAAGAACAAATAGAAAAAACAGTAAGAGCTAAATAATATAAAAATTATACACAAACATTATAGATAAAAAGATAAATTTGTTGGTCAAACATAAATAACTTTTAAGCTAAAAAGAAAAAAATAGTGGGGAACCAACTTCTAACTTTTGACTTATTATAAGTTATTTTTAATTTATTTTAAGCTATTGTAGGATTTGTCAAACACTTCCAAAAATTAAAAAGAGATTAAAAGCATATTTGACCAGCTTTTAAACTCATCGAAACACCTTTAAATCATGCTAAATAAGTCATAATGAAAATGCAACATCAGGTAAAATTACCAAAATATCCCTAGAATAGAGATGTGTGCGTAACGCATCTTCCCATGCTCTGTTTGCTAATCCGAGACCAGATATGCATTCAGCATGGAAAAGTGTGTGGGGAAATGGTCTCGTTCGAATTTTAGAGCCATAGGATCGAAAATTAATTTTTTTGATCCAAAAATCGAGACAGTGAGGGTGCGCGTTGGGACCGCGATGCGGACCTATCGTGGACTCACACTTTTATTTTTTAAATTTTTTGACGGGATTGAATTTTCAAAATTACATAGGTGCGCGACAGGTCCAAGTCGCGAACCTGTTACCCCGACCTATTCCACCTAATTCAAAATTTTAAATCTTTTAAGGGGCATTCTAGACTTTTTCCAACCCCTCCTAAACTCAAAACACAATTAATTTAGGTCGTTTTGATGAGTAAATAGGGTCTAAAGCCCCATTCTAAGTCCTTCTCCACAACACTTGAATGTTAGAGCTTGAGACAGAAGAAAGAAGAACGTGAGATTGGAGAATTCAAGGAGAATTCTTGACGGGTGATTTGAAGAGTTTTACCCCAGGTATGTAAGACTGAACTAAAAGCATGAGATTGTTCTCTCATTTTCCCCATAGATGGTCTTAGAAGAGAGTTGAGGGTTCTTGAGTCTATACGCATGAGTCTTGATTAGTTTCTTGAGAAATTATATTTACTACATGTATTTTCATATGTTGATGATCATCGTAAACTTGTTTTGTTGAATTGAATATTTTTCATGAGATATTGCATAAACCCTACATGCTAACTTTTAAAAGCATGCATGAAAGAAAATAGGGATTAAGTCTAGAGCCTTGATTGAGATAGTCGATTGTGATTGTGATGTGAGAATGATGATGAGTTGATAGAACTTGATAGCCCCTTGAGTCTCCATAAATGAACTTAATAATTTGTCTATTCGATTGTTCCTTAATGATCGTTCTAAGCCTTGAGCTATTGATTTAGATGTTGATACATGAGATGATTAGAGTCTTTACGAGACTGATTGAAAGATTTTGCCTCCATGAGGCTGATTGAGATGATTGGATTGAGATAGTTTGATTAGATGGATTGTTTTATGAACAATGAGTCATGGGAGGAGTATCGAGCACCGAAAGAGTAAGAGTTAAACCAACTCGCACTCGCCAAACTACGTAATCGAGCGTAGGTGAGGATTTGGACCACCACATCATATTGTGTTGAGGTCCCCTCTGATTAGAAGTCCCTGAAATCAATAGAGGACTTATAGATCTGCTGTTTCCATTTGGCCTTGTCCTTATGGTTTCGATTTGTTCTCTACCTGGCAAGTACAGAACGGTTGTGGCAACATCAGCATGATTGTTGTACAATCAGTGACTCATAAGCGATTGTTGTCGGATAAGAGAAACTCCCATAAAGTCCCCAGCTTGAGTACTCTGAGTCGAGATGAGATGAGATGAGTTGAGATGAGTCCTTCTGAGACGAGTCTGATTTGATTGATGAATTGATTGGTTGATGTCACGACCCGACCCCGGAGTCATGACTCGTGCCGATTAGGCACTTAACCCAATACTACACTGCAAAAACCCAACAATAGAGTCTAAAAATTCTACCGAAATTTCGGCAGAGTTTCCTCTGTTTCTATACCCTATC
>JAPFFP010025529.1:0-16091 GCA_026153255.1 Solanum medicagineum | reverse complement strand
CAACAACAACTCTACTACATAGATAAGAGCGGGGGCCAAGACAAGCAACCGGGATTACCCTCATAATCAACGCATACAAATAAAGGAAAGAGAGTCTTCGCATAACATAATAGCAAAAGACATCATCCTCGGAACGGAGGACTCACCAACTAGCTTGAAAGAATTTGTACCAGCCATGGGGAGGAAGATGCTCAAGTGGGGCTCTGGTTCCTACATGGTGACATCATGTAGGTATAGAATATGTGTTAGTATGTTTGAATGTACTAAGTATGTAGGATGCAATACAACAAGAGATAAGCATCATAATCGAAATACATAAAAGTAGGAAATGAGTAACATATAACAATATATGGCATGTATGGAAGATGCTTGAAGTAAATCATGCTTACGTAGAACAAAATACATGAGCAGGAAGAGACCATCATTATAGAATACATAGTTTATCATGGTACAAACCCCTTGATTGATTGGTGGATCATCTCACCCTACCACCCTTGGTGATTGAGGTACAAATCCCTCATTTGGTTATCAAGGTACAAATCCCTCGACATGGTTGATGGATGGTCACACCCTACCACCAATGTTGATTGAGGTACAAAACCCTCAACCCAGTTACCAAGGTATAAACCCCTTGATTGGTTGGTGGATCATCGCACCCTACCACCTATGGTGATTGATGTACAAACACCTCAACAAGGTTGTCAACATACAAACCCCTCGGCGTGGTTACTGAGGCTCTTAACCCCCCGAATAGCGTATGGTCAAATTCCAACACTATATAGGAGAATATCATATACATACATTTTCTTCATCAAAATAAAGTCATACAACTCATAAGACATACATTGGACCTTCAGTTCCTCAAGAAACCATAACCGGACATTTTATCATACACTTGGTGGGTGTGCAATGCTAGTGTAAAACCATGCAATTAAAGAGTAAAATTATGGAAGAAATCCTGAAGTATGTCATCCCACCAATACTTATTAAAACCATCACACAATGTACACCAAAACTCATGGATAAATCTCAAGATAGATCTAAGATTCCTAGCTCAAAACATGCATAAACAACCATACTTTTAAAAACCCCCAACATAGTTCATAGTCAAAATCATAATAGAAACCCCATATGTAAAATCAAATTAGAAACATGTATTTTAGGTAAAAAGGAAGCTTGGGCACCATAGGTGAAATTACCCAATGGTTGAAACCCACATACCTTAACTTTGGAGAATTCCTTGATGAAAGTTTCAATGGAGACTTTAAGATTGAGTGAAATCCTTAAGATCCGAAAGAGATTTGGACACTTAGATTTCCAGATGGAATATTATCTAAGTTTTAGAGTGAGTATTGGGGAATGTCTTGAATGATATGAAGGTGAAATATGGCTAAGTATAGATATTTTTAGGCATAGGAAGACTTGGGCCAAAGACCTAAAAGCACTGGAGCAAGATAAAAATCACTGGCAACTAAATACACCGGTCCACATCTAGTCTACGACGCGGACCTATCACAGAGACAAAATTTACATAGCTCTGCGACAGCTGCGCATAGCGGCATTGTCGTGGATCGATTCATGAAATAAAAATTTTTGGAAAATTAAATTGCAATTCATTTGCTCTAAAATCGGGGTTAGACCCATATCCCTCTAAATTTGACCCCTTGATCAAGAATATGAAGTCGGATTTTTGATATCTTGCACGAATTTTAAGATTATGGAAATTACGATTCTAGGCAATTCTGAGGCACATTTTCGAGTACTTTTTGGGGTCTTTTCAATATCCTTTCCTTCGGAACATTCGTCCCCTAATGTCAAAGAAAGTTATATGAGAGACGTAACCATGGCAATTTCAGTCCACATAAGGTTGCAGCAATGCACTTACACATCATTTCAAAAACCTCCACATAAGTGTAAAATCATCATGAACTTGTCAATTTAAATATGAATGTATGCAATGACATGAGGGTATAACTGAAGACTTGAAATCTCACAGGGGACTTAGATTAATACCTCAAGCTTGAGTGGAGTGGAAAAGGTAAGGGTATTGCCTTTGCATGTTCCCTTCGGCCTTAACGGAAGTCACATCCTTGTTTCTCAACCTCTTAACTTGTCTATCCAAAATCTGAACCAGAACCTCTTCTTAAGTCAAATTGTCTTCAACAACACCCACAACATCAAGAGGCACAATAGCATTAGGGTCTCCCACACATTTCCCCAACATGGACATATGAAATACCCGATGAACGAAATCCATCTTACTAGGCAATTCCAACTCATAAGCTATCTTGCCAATCCTCCTCATTACCCTATAAGGACTGACATTTCTTGGACTCAACTTGCCTGTCTTACCAAAATGAACCACACGTCTCATGTGTGATGCCTTTAAATAGACCCAATCACTAACTTTAAGTTCAAGATCCTTTCTTCTCATATCGACATAGGACTTTTGGAGACTTTTGGACGCCTTCAACTTTTCTCTAATCATCCTAACCTTCTCATCAGACTCCATAACCAGATATGGTCCCAACAAAGCCACTTCTCCAACTTCAAAGCACCAACTGGTGACTTACAACGTCTACCATAAAGAGCCTCAAAAGGGACCATACTGATGCTAGAATGATAGCTATTGTTATAGGCAAATCAATCAATCGAAGATGATCATCCCAACAACCCTTAAGCTCCAATATACAAACCCTAAGCATATCCTCAAGTGTTTTTATAGTTATTTCGGTTTGCCCATCCGTTTGAGGGTAAAAGGCCGTACTAAGTTTAACTCATGTACCAAGACCCCTTTGAAAGGACCTCCAAAAATGTGAAGTAAATTGAGCACCACGATCTGATATGATGGACAAAAGAACCCCATGCAACCTCACAAAGTCATGAATGTACAACCTAGCATAATCTTCAGCCCCATATGTGGTCTTAACTTGTAGAAAGTGAGCCGATTTTGTCATCCTATCAACCACAACCCAAATGGAATCAAAACCCTTTCTAGTCTTGGGCAACTAAACAACAAATTCCATATTAATATCCTCCCACTTCCAAGTAGGAAGCTCTATCTCTTGTGCTAGGCCATCCAACCTTTGGTGCTTGGCTTTGACTTGTTGGCAACTATGACAGCCGAAAATAAATTTGCTAATGTCCCTCTTCATGCCTTCCCACCAATACACCTCTCTCAAATCTCTATACATACTTAGTAGACCCGAGATGGATAGAATAGGAAGAACCATCAGCTTCATCAAGAATCATTTCTCTCAAGCCATCAACACAAGGTACACATAGCCTAACTTGGTATCTAAGAGAACCATCTCCCCCTTGGTAGAAGACCTCTACCTTACCATATTTTACCAATGCCTTCAATTCTAACAAAGCGTTGTCAAGATCTTGCTTAGCTTTCACCTCCTCAACTAATGAAGATTTAAAACCATCAAGAACAACACCACCATTATCAACCACTTCCAACCTAACTCCCAATCTAGCCAACTGATGGACCTCCCAACACACCCCTTTGCCACCATCATCAACATGTGCTAGGCTACCCACGGACACCCTATTCAAAGCATCGGCCACAACATTATCCTTACCGAGATGATAATGCACACTTGTATCATAGTCCTTAAGAAGTTCTAGCCACCTTCTTTGTCTCAAGTTGAGATCGTTTTGAGAGAAGACATATTGGAGACTCTTATGATCGGTGAACACATCAACATGCACCCCATACAAATGGTGACGCCAAATTTTCGAAGCAAAGACCACAACCGCTAACTCAAGATCATGGGTAGGATAATTCTTTTCATGTGCTTTGAGTTTCCTAGAATCACGGGCTATCACCTTACTATTTTGCATCATCACACAACCTAAGCCAACTCTAGAAGCATCATACTACAAAACAAACCCCTTTATCCCTTTCGGTAATGACAATATAGGAGCGGTTACAAGCTTATCTTTCAATGTTTGGAAATTCTTCTCACACTCATCGGTCCACAGAAATTTGGATTTATTTTGAGTCAACTTGGTCATAGGAGAAGAAATAAAAGAGAACCCATTCACAAACCTCTGGTAGTAACTCGCTAAGCCCAGAAGCACCTAATATCCGACGAGGTAAATGGTCTAGGCCAATTCCTAATTACGTCCGCCTTCTTGGGATCCACCTTAATACCATCCCCCGACACCACATGTCCTGGAAAGACAACCTCTTTTAACAAAAATTCACATTTTTCATGCATGGCATACAACTTCTCTTCCCTCAATCTTTGAAGCACTATCCTCAAATGGGCCATATGCTCCTCCTCACTCTGTTAATAGATCAAAGTATCATCAATGAAGACCACACAAACAAATCAAGGTAGTGTTTGAAGACCCTATTTATAAGATCCATGAAGATAGCCAGTGCATTGGTCAACCCAAAGGACATCACAACAAACATATACTGACCATACCTAGTGTGAAAGGCCGTCTTGGGAATGTCACACTCCCTCACCTTCACTTCATGATACCTACACCGAAGATCAATCTTAGAGAAGTACCTAGCCCCTTAAACGTAAATCAACTACCATATCAACGAACAATCATTAGGGGAAAAACCTTACTTCAACTCTATAGCAAGACTTAGAACATGAAGAAGGTAAATATTTCTTAAAACATCTCATAGTCTCTAGTACATAGTTGTGGTGCACAACACAACATGAACAAGGCTCTAATTCACGCGATGTGTTGGATGTCGAGGATCATTAACAACCTAGTGCACTAATACGAAGTTTTTCATGACCCAAGCCTAGAACCTAGACATGACATGGTGAATGGGGAACCTGAAGGGACCCCAAACAAGCCTCTTAACATATCATTACACATCATTGGTCACAGAAGCAATTAAACAACATAATAAGAGTAGAAATAAGGGAAAAGGGACTAAAGGATACTTTCATATCATAAGCATCAAAACAAGAGAGTCAAAGCTCAATACATACAAGTCCAACAACACCTTGAGTACATAGATAAAAGTGGGGGCCAAGACAAGCAACCAGGCTCAACCTCATAGTCAAAGCATACAAATAAAGGAAAGAGATTCTTAGCATAACATAAGAGAAAAATAAATCATCCTCAGAATGGAGGACTCACCAACTAGCATGGGAGAATTCGTACTAGCCACGGGGAGGAAGATGATCGAGTGGGGTTCCACTTCCAACATGGTGACATCATGTAGGCATAGAGTATACGTTAGTACATTTGAATGTACTTAGTATGTAGGATTAAATGCAACAAGAGAATCATAATCGAAATGCATAATCATAGGCTATGTGTAACATATAACAATATGGTATGCATGGAAGATGCTTGACGTAAATCATGCCTACGCATAACATAATACATTTGCAAGAAGAGAACATCATTATAGAATTCATAGTTTATCAAGTTACATACCCCTTGATTGGTTAGTGGATCATCTCACCCTACCACCCTTGGTGATTGAGGTACAAACCCCTCAATTGGTTATCAAGGTACAAACCCCTCGACATAGTTGGTAGATCGTCACACCCAACCACCAATCGTTATTGAGGTACAAACCTCTCAACTCAGTTACCAAGGTACAAACCCCTTGTTTTGTTGGTGGATCATCACACCCTACCACCCATGGTGATGGAGGTACAAACCCCTCAACCCGGTTGTCAAGGTACAAACCCCTCGGCATAGTTGCCCAGGCTCCTAACCCCCCGATTAAGGCATGGTCAAACTGCAACACTATATAGGAGAATATAATAAACATACATTTTCTGCATCATCATAAGGTCATTGAACTCATAAGAAATGCATTGGACCTTCAACTTCTCAAGAAACCATAACCGGACATTTTATCTAACACTTGGTGGGTATGCAATGCTAGTGTAAGACTAGGAAATTAAAGCGTGAAATCATGCAAGAAATCTTGAAGTAAATCGTCCCACCAATACTTTGTAACACTATCACACAATATATATCAAAACCCTTCATCAAATCTTAAAATAGATCTAATATTCGTTGCTCAAAACATGCTTAAACAGCCACACTTTTACAAAACCCCAACATAATTCATAGTCAAGTTCATAATAAAAAACACATATGTAAAATCAACTTAGAGACATGTATGTTAGGTAAAAAGGAAGCTTGGGCACCATAGGTGAAAGGACCTAATGGTTGAAACCCACATACCTTAACATTGGATAATTCCTTGATGATTATTTTAATGGAGACTTGAAGCTTGAGTGAACTCCTTATGATCCGAAAGAGATTTGGACACTTGCATTTTGAGATGGAATATTGTCTAATTGTTTGAGTGAGTATTGGGGAATGTCTTGAATGATATGAAGGTGAAATATCGCTAAGTATAGGTAGTTTTATGCATGGGAAGACTTGGGCCTAAGACCCAAAAGCCTTGGATTGAGATAAAAATCACTGGCAACAAAATACACCCGCGACGCAGACCTGTACTGGAGGAATATTTACAAAGATTTGCGATGGCTACACGTCGCAGCATTGTCGCTGATTGATTATGGAAATTGAAATTTTAGGAAAATGAAATTGCGATTCGTTTGCTATTAAATTGGGGTTCGACACATTTCCCACTCAATTTGACCCCCTGATCAAGAATATGAAGTCAGATATTCGATGTCACACATGGATCTCAAGATATGTGGAAATTATGATTCCGAACACTTCCAAGACACATTTTCTGGCACTTTTTAGGATCGTTTGAATATCTTCCCCTTGGGAACATTTGTCCCCGAATGTCAAAGAAAGGTATATGGGAGACTTAAACATGATATTTCAGTCCAAATAAGGATGCAACAATGCACTTAAACATCATTTCAAAATCCTTATCATAAGTATAAAATCATCATGAACTTGTCAATTTAAACATGAATGTATGCAATGATATGAGGGCTGAACTTAAGACTTGAAATCACATAGGGGACTTAGATTAATACCTCAAGCTAGTGTGGAGTGGAAAAGGTAAGGATATTACCTTTGCATGTCTGCTTAGGCCTCCCAAGTAGCACTTTCAACTTGTTGATTCCTCCAAAGGACCTTAACGGAAGCCACATCCTTGTTCCTCAACCTCTTCACTTGTCTATCCAAAATCTGAACCGGAAGCTCTTTATAAATCAAATTGTCTTCAACGACACCCACAACATCAAGAGGCACAATAGCATTAGGGTCTCCCACACATTTCCTCAACATGGATACATGAAAGACCGGATTAACCAAATCCATCTAACTAGGCAATTCCAACTCATAAGCTACCTTGCAAATCCTTCTCATTACCCTATAAGGACCCACATATCATGGATTTAACTTACCCTTCTTACCAATACAAACCACACCCTTGATGGGTGATACCTTTAAATAGACCCAATCACCAACTTTGAATTCAAGATCCCTTCTCCTCACATCGGCATAGGACTTTTGGTGACTTTGGGCTGTCTTCAAACTTTCTCTAATCTTCCTAACCTTCTCAAGAGCCTCCATAACCAGATGACTTGCAACGTCTACCATAGAGAGCCTCAAAAGGGGCCATACTGATGCTAGAATAATAGCTACTGTCATAGGCAAACTCAATCAATATAAGATGATCATCCCAACTACCCTTATGCTCCAATAAACTAGCCCTAAGAATATTCTCAAATGTTTGAATAGTTTTTTCGCCTTGGCATTCCGGTTGTGGGTGAAAGGTTATGCTAAGTTCAACTCTTGTACCAAGACCCCTTCGAAAGGACCTCCAAATATGTCACGTAAATTGACCACCACGATCCGATATGATGGACAAAGGAACCCGATGCAACCTTACCAAGTCATGAATGTAAAATCTAGCATGATCTTTAGCCGTATATGTGGTCTTAACTAGTAGAAAGTGAGCCAATTTTATCATCCTATAAACCACAACCCAAATAGAATCAAAACCCTTTCTAGTCTTGGGAAACCCAACCACAAAATCCATATTAATATCCACCCACTTCCAAGTAGGAACCTCGATATCTTGTGCTAGCTCACCCGACCTTTGGTTCTCGGGTTTGACTTGCTGGCAGCTATGACAACTGGAAACAAATATCTATACATCTTAGTTGACCAGGGATAGATAAAATAGGAAGAACCATGAGCTTCATCAAGAATCGTTTCTCTCAAGCCATCAGACAAGGTACACATAACGTACCTTGGTATCTACAGATACCATCTCCCCCTTTGGAGAAAACCTCTTCCTTACTATCTTTTACTAATACATTCAATTTTAACAAAGCGAGGTCAAAATCTTGCTTAGCTTTAACCTCCTAAACAAATGAAGATTTAGAATGATCAACAATAACACCACCACCATTATCAACCTCTTCCAACCTAACTCCCAAACTAGCCGACCGATGGACCTCCCTAGCAACCCCTTCGCCACCATCATCAACATGTGCTACGCTACCGATGGACCCTACTCAAAGCATCGGTCACCACATTAGCCTTACTGGGATGATAATGCACACTCATATCATAGTCCTTAAGAAATTCTAGCGACCTTCTTTGTCTCAAGTTGACATCTTTTTGAGTGAAGAAATATGGGAGACTCTTATGATCGATAAACACATCAACATGCACCCTATACAATAGGTGACACAAAATTTTCAAAGCAAAGACCACGGCGGCTAACTCAAGATCATGGGTAGGATAATTCTTTTCATGTGCTTTGAGTTGCCAAGAAGCATAGGCTATTACCTTACCATTTTTCATCAACACACAACCCAAACCAACTTTAGAAGCTTCACAATACTAAAAAAAACCCTCTAGCCCTTTTTGTAGTAACAAAATAGGAGCGGTCACAAGCTTATGTTTCAATTTTGGAAGCTCTTCTCACACTCATCGGTCCACACAAATTTGGCTTTCTTTTGAGTCAACTTGGTCATAGGAGAAGTTATAGAAGTGGACCCATTCATAAACCTCCAGTAGTAACCCACGAAGCCTAAGAAGCTCCTAATATCAAACGAGGTCAATAGTCTAGGCCAATTCCTAATTACATCCATCTTCTCGGAATCCACCTTAATACTATCCCCCGACACCGCATGACCTAGAAAGGCAACCTCATTTAACAAAAATTCACATTTTACATATTTGGGATACAACTTCTCTTCCCTCAATCATTGTAGCACTACCCTCGAATGGCCCATATGCTCCTTCTCACTATGTGAATAGATCAATATATCATCAATGAGAACCACAACAAACGAATCAAGGTAGGTTTTTAAGACCCTATTCATAAGATCCATGAAGATAGCCTGTGCATTGGTCAACCCAGAGGACATCAAAACAAACTCATAATACCCATACCTAATCTGAAATACCGTCTTGGGAATGTCACACTCCCTCACCTTCACTTGATGATACCCGGATCAAAGATCAATCTTAGAGAAGTGGCTAACCCGTTGAAGTTGGTCAAACAGATCATCAGTTCTTGGAAGAGGATACTTATTCTTTACGGTGACCCTATAAAGTTGCCAGTAGTCAATACACATTCTAAGGGACCCATCCTTCTTCTTCATAAACAATACTAGTGCACCCCAAGGTGATTGGCTAGGCCTAATTAAATTGATTGAGTACCGTGAAGGAGGTATATGCCAAAATCTATTTCTCTTTTGGGAGGAACACCGGGAATGTCATTTGGAAAGACGTCAAGGAACTCATTTATAATTGAAACCGACTCTATAGGAAGGACCTTGGACTTCACATCCCTTACCCTCACAAAATAATATAGACACCCCTTAGAGATCAATTTACGGGCTTTAATGCAAGAGATGCACCTACGCTTGACCACCACATCATGACTCTCCCACTCAAGAATGGGCTTATTTGGGAACTGGAATTTTGACACTACAGGTTCTACAATCAATAGAGGCATAGTATGCATGCAACCAATCCATATGACATCAAAATCCACCATTTCCAACTCAACAACATGATAAGGCAAAATCTTATGCAAAATGCAAACATGACAATTTCTATAAACCTTTATAGTAACAATAGATGCACCAATAAGAGTAGACACCTCATACGACTTACACAGTAATTCAGCTCAACATGAAACTTTTTTGGCAACAAAAGGGTTAACAAAAGAAAGAGGGGCACCTAGATAAATCAATGCATACACATAAAAATCAAGGACTTTTAACAAACCGGTGACTATATTGGGTGCCTCCTCAATCCCTTGCTCCCTTGGAGTGCATAGAATCGATGTGCCTTGGGGCACCATCTTGTCGGCCACCTCTCCCCAAAGGAACTGCATTATCTCCTTGTGGACGGACCTCCTTACCATTGTTGCGATTTCGAGGGCAATCCATCACCTTATGCCCAACTTCCCCACAACCTTAACAAGCATTAATATCCCTCAAGCATGACCCACACCACACTTTGGACACCCACCATTAGGAACCATACCCCCAACACCTTGGGCCTTTGGAAATTCATTGGCAACAGTCTTATTAGATACATGAGAAGAGCTTTGGCCTTGATGGAACTGGCCACCTTTTCGACTTTGGAATTTTCCCTCAAAACAGGCCCTCTTGGCCCCATTACTCCTCCTCTTCCTCAATTTTTCCTCCTCTATTTGTTCGGAATAGGTCATCAAATGGGACAAATCCCTGTTACTAATCAAAATATCGGACTCGCATTCCTCACTCACCAAATCAGATATCACCATCATGAAATTTTTCATTCTAGACCTTGGGTCGGCAACCAGTTGGGGAGCATATTTAGCGATTTGATTGTACTTGAGGGAATACTCCCTCACACTCATAGATCCTTGTCTCGAATTCATAAACTCCACCAATTTGGCTTCCCTAAGATCAAGAGGTAAGAACCGATTTAGAAAAGTCGCCTTGAATTCCTCCCAAAGTGCCACATTATTGATTCCCTTCTCTTCCTTCCATTGATTAAACCACACTTTTGCTACCCTTTTCACTTGGTCGACCACCAACTCAACTTTCTCCTCTGAGCTAACATCCATGATTGCCAATACCTTGTAAACCTCATAAATGAACTCTTGAGGGTCCTCATCTACCTTAGACCCATAGAATTCGAGTGGATTCATCCTCATGAAGTCTCTAATCGTAGATCCTGGGGTACGAGCATGAGGGGCTTGGGCCCCTTTATTGGCCACAACTTGTGCTAGCATAGTGAGAGCATCCTGGAGCTCACCATGAGTCGGTTGTTCCTCGAAAGTGCGGGCTCTCCTTCCTCTTGTGTTAGGCATGATCAACTATCATAGCAAAGAACAATCGTTAAGTGAAAACCTTACTTCAACTCTATAGCATGACTTAGAACATGAAGAAGGGAAACATTTACTAAAACGTCTCATAGCCTCCAGCTCAAAGTTATGGTGCACAACACAACCGTGAAGAAGACTCTAATCGACATGGTGTGTTGGATACCGAGGACCATTAACAACCTATTGCTCTGATACCAAGTTTGTCATGATCCTAGCCTAGGGCCTAGACGTGACACAGCAAATGGGGAACCCAAAGGGACCCCAAACAAGCCTCATAACATATCATTACACATCATTGGTCATGAAAACAATTAAACAACATAATAAGACTAGAAATAAGGGAAAAGGGATTAAAGGGATACATTCTTATCATAAGCATCAAAACAAGAGTGTCAAGGCTCAATACATTAATGTCCAACAACACCTCTACTACATAGATAAGAGTGGGGGCCAAGAAAAGCAACCAAGCTCACCCTGATAGTCAAAGCATACAAATAAAAGAAAGAGAGTCTTACATAGCATAAGAGCAAAATACATCATCCTTGTAATTGAGGACTCACCAACAAGCTTGAGAGAATTCGTACTAGCCATGGGGAGGAAGATACTCAAGTAGGGCTCTAGTTCCTACATGGTGACATCATGTAGGCATAAAGTATGTAGTAGTACATTTGAATGTACTGTGTATGTAGGATACAATGTAATAAGAGATAAGCATCATAATCGAAATGCATAAGCATAGATAATGAGTAACATATAACAATACGGCATGCACGAAAAATGCTTGAAGTAAATCATCCCTACGTAGAACATAATACATGTGCAAGAAGAGACCATTATTATAGAATTCATAGTTTATTAGGGTACAAACCTCTTGATTGGTTGGTGGATCGTGTCAACCTACACCCTTAGTGATTGAGGTATAAACCGCTCAATTGCTTATCAAGGTACAAACCCCTCGATATGGTTTGTGGATCGTCGCATCCTGCTATCCATGGTGATTGAGGTACAAACCCCTCAACCCTATTACAAAAGTACAAACCCCTTGATTGGTTGGTATATCATCGCACCCTATCACACATGGTGATTGATGTACAAACCACTCAATCTGGTTGTCAATGTACAAACCCCTCAGCATAGTTACCCGGCCTCTTACCCCCAAGTAGGGCATGGTCAAATTCCAACACTATATAGGAGAATATCATATACAAACATTTTCTTCATCATAGTAAAGTCATTGAACTCCTAAGACATGCATTGGACATTCAATTCCTCAAGAAATCATAATCAAACATTTTATCAAACACTTTGTGGGTGTGCTATACTAGTGTAAACCATGCAATTAGAGAGTGAAATCATGCAAGAAACCTTGAAGTAAATCATCCCACCAATACTTGTAACACCATCACATAATATACTTCAAAACCCTTCATCAAATCTCAAGATAGATGAAATGACCCTAAAGAGTGCCTGAAAAAGTGCCTCGAAAGTTTTCAGAATCGTAATTTCTATATATCTCAAAATACGTGCGTGATATCAAAAACCTAACTTTATATTTTTGTTCAGGGATTCAAATTAAATGGAAGATGGGTCTAACCCAGGTTCGAGTATCATTATCTGAAGGTGAGGGAGTGTGATATTCCCTAGACGACCTTCTGGACTAGGTATGGCATTATTAGATTATTGTGATGTCTTTAGGTTGACCAATACATCGGACATCTTCATGGACCTCATGAATAGGGTCTTTAAAGCCTACCTTGATTCATTTGTTATGGTATTCATTGATGATATTTTGATCTATTCTTGTGGTGAGGATGAGCATAGGGCTCATTTGAGGGTTGTGTTGCAAAGATTGAGGGAAGAGAAGTTATGTGCCGTGTATGAAAAGTGTGAATTTTAGTTGAAGGATGTTGCTTTCCTAGGGCCTGTGGTGTCAGGGGGTAGTATTAAGGTGGATCCTAAAAAGATAGATATGATTAGAAATTGGCCTAAACCATTGACCCCATTCGATATTAGGAGCTTCTTGGGCTTAGTAGGTTATTATTGGAGATCTGAGAATGGATTTTCTTCTATTGCTTCTCCCATTACTAAATTTACTCAAAAGAAGGTCATGTTTGTGTGGACCGATGAGTGTGAGAGGAGCTTCCAAACATTGAAAGATAAGCTTGTGTCCGGTCTCATTTTTTCACTACCGGAAGGGCGAGAGGGATTTGTAGTGTATTGTGATACTTCAAGAGTTGGTTTGGGTTGTGTTCTAATGCAAAATGGTAAGGTCATAGCCTATGCTTTTAGGCAACTCAAGGTGCATGAAAAGAACAATCCTACCCATGATCTCGAACTAGCTGTCATGGTATTTGCATTAAAGATTTGGTGTCATTAATTATATGGGGTGCATGTTTATGTGTTCACCAATCATAAGAGCCTCCAATATGTCTTCACTCAAAAAGATCTTAACTTGAGTCAAAGGAGATGGTTAGAACTCCTTAAGAACTAGGATATGAGTGTGCGTTATCATTTGGGTAAGTCTAATATGGTCGCAAATGCTTTAAGTAGGGTGTCTATAGGTAGCCTAGCTCATGTTAATGGTGGTGACAAGGAGTTGTTAGGGAGGTCCATCGTTTGGCTAGATTTTGAGTTAGGTTGGGAGAAGTGGGTAATGGTGGTATGGTTGTTGTTGATGGTTCTAAATCTTCATTGGTTGAGGAGGCGAAAGCTAAGCAAGTTCTTGATCCTCCTTGTTAGAATTGAAGGCCTTAGTTGGTGATGGGAAAGTGGAAGTTTCTCCCAAAAGGGAGATAGTGCACTTTGATACCAATAGAGGTTGTGTGTGCATTGTGTTGATGGCTTGAAAGAGATAATTCTTAATGAGGCTCACGATTCTTTGTATTCTATTCACCCCAGTTCTACTAAAATGTATAGGGATTTAAGAGAGGTGTATTGGTGGGGAGGTATGAAGAAAGATATTGCAAAATTTGTGTTCGATTGCCATAGTTTTCAACAAGTCAAGGCCAAACATCAAAGGCTTGGTGGCCTAACCCAAGATATAGAGGTTCCTACTTTGAAGTGGGAAGAGATCAATATGGACTTTTTAGCTGGTTTGCTGTAGACTAGAAAGGGTTTTGATTCCATTTGGGTTGTGGTTGATAGGATGATGAAATCGGCTCACTTTGTATCAGTTAAGACCACGTATGGGGCTAAGCAGTATGCTAGGTTGTACATCCATGACTTAGTAAGATTGTATGTGGTTCCTTTATCTATGATAGAAGATCATGGTGCTCAATTTACTTCACATTTTTGGATATCTTTCCAAAGGGGTCTTAGTACAAGCGTTAAACTTAGTACGACCTTCCACCCTCAAACGGATGTCAAGCCGAAAGGAGTATCCAAACCCTTGAGGGTATGCTTAGAGCTTGTGTATTGGAGGTTAGGGTAATTGGGATGATCGTCTTTCATTGATTGAGTTTGCCTACAATAGTAGCTATCATTCTAGTATCAGTATGGCTCCTTTCGAGGCCCTTTATGGTAGACATTGTAGATCACCGGTTGGGTGGTTTGAAATTTGTGAGTGTAACGAAAAAGTTTTGAAGTAAATCATCCCTATGTAGAACATAATACATGTGCAAGAAGAGACCATTATTATAGAATTCATAGTTTATTAGGGTACAAACCCCTAGATTGGTTGGTGGATCGTGTCAACCTACACCCTTTGTGATTGAGGTATAAACCGCTCAATTGCTTATCAAGGTACAAACCCCTCGATATGGTTTGTGGATTGTCGCATCCTACTAGCCATGGTGATTAAGATACAAACCCCTCAACCCTATTACCAAAGTACAAACCCCTTGATTGTTTGGTGTATAATCGCACCCTATAACTCATGGTGATTAAGGTACAAACCCCTCAACCTGGTTGTCAATGTACAAACCCCTCAGCATAGTTACTCTGCCTTTTAACCCCTAAGTAGGGCATGGTCAAATTCTAACACTATATAGGAGAATATCATATACATACATTTTCTTCATCATAATAAAGTCATTGAACTCATAAGACATGCATTGGACATTCAATTCCTCAAGAAACCATAACCGAACATTTTATCAAACACTTTGTTGGTTTGCTATACTAGTGTAAAACCATGCAATTAGAGAGTGAAATCATGCAAGAAGCTGTAACACCCCACTTCTTACAATTCTAGTATAATGCAAATGATACATGACATGGTTCGACCAAATTAGCGCTAATTTTTAAAAGTGCTTGAATCTCGTGTTAATGGGCTATATGTGCATCTAACGCTTAAGAGGGTCGAGTGTATATATGTTTTGTTTCAAATTGAGGAGATTACAACCTTAAATAAAGTAAGAGAATTGAGGTGCTTGTAAGACTTAGTAAGCTAGCAGGTGAGTCACCTACTAGCTCAACTCAAATTTACTAGCTAAACAGAGACGAGGCTTAACATCGAATTAGTCCAAATCCGATTATGAATAAAGTCCGTGTTAAGAGTGTAACTTTGGCCCATGTTTTAGCATCACACATGTACTATATTTTCAGCCCAAGAAAGATATTAAAAAGGGCCCAAAGAAATCACAACACACTTCACAATTTCGGCCCAAACTAAGCGAAGGAAAAGTTGGAAAATAGGCAGCCCAAGCCCATCAACTTTGGAACCCAATTAGGCCCAAGTGTGAGGGCCAATCTAGTAGTTAACCAGCTTAGTAATATATGGTATAAGATGGTCAAAAAGGCAAGAGTAAGTCGGCCTAAATGGTCCTTTAAAAAGGGGTTACAAGCAGCAAAAACTCATTCACTTTAAACTTGGCAA
>JAPFFP010025518.1:0-16093 GCA_026153255.1 Solanum medicagineum | reverse complement strand
CCCACCCCACCCCCTAGCCGCCCACCCCCACCCTCCAAAAAGGAATCATTTAGTTTTAAAAATACTTTAAATTATGAAAATTTTTCATGTCATAAATTATTTTTGTACAAATTGTTATCTATTCTCTAGCTAAAAACAGAAGTTTTTTTCCAAACAAATATTTTTATTCATTAACCAAACAATAAAAATATTTTCTGGAAAATAGTTTCTACTCACCAACCAAACATAAGAAAATGAGTTAGAAATCAAATCATTTTTCTCAAAAATATTTTCCAGGAAAACATGGAAAATGTTTTCCTCCGTACCAAACACACCCTTAATTTGTTTAATATTAAAAAACAAATAGTTAGTCATTACTTACAAATATTTAGTACTCTAAGAGTTTGACAAAATAAAACATTATATTATATTATTTATTACTTACTATTGTTAATCTATAATAGTGTGTGTTCTTAGTAATACATCTTTCTACCGACCAAAGCAATTGCGACAAAAACTTCTTTGATGGAAATTTTCTTTTGCCATACAAAGATAGGTTGATCAAAGTTACAGTGTTCCTTACTAATTCTTATTATCTCCACAATGTCTGATCTTCTTTCAAGATTCTAAAGACAACTCCATTCAGGAGAAATAAATAAAATAAATATAATATTTTATAATTACTACTTGAGGTGGAATTGGACAGTTGAATTATTAGTAACATCTTTTGTGCTTGCTAATTTTAATGATTACAGATGAAAAAGAAAAGACTATGAAGTATGTAATTGAAACCATCGATCATTACAAGAAATCAATAAGTCGGAAAGTGATTGGCGGAGATTTGTTAGAGCTCCATAGTTCCTTTAAAGTCATATCATCTTGTGGCCTATGAAACCTCCAACCAAGATGATCTAAAATAACTACCATGATAGGCCCACGATAACCACAACTAAATATAAGTACTGAAACAGAAATAATAATTCTAAAGCCTCTTACTATTAGGAGGCCTCAACAATAGCTAAGCGAAGTGCTGGTCCTCAATGGTGCGTCTACTAAGGGACTATGTCACTTGCGTCAATATCATAAAATGATGCAGAACCAAATGATATTAGTACATGAAATATACGAGCATGTAAAATAGCCAAAACAGGGAACTTAGGATAAGTTAGTTCACTCAGAAGTAGTTAAAGGCATGTCTCAAATAGACCTGATTCTCCCAGGTATGCTTCTTCTCTTTTTCTATTCACCTTGTACACTTGATTTACAGTCATCCTGGCTATTATTTCATTTCCTATGCCACATAATTGTTGTACTTTCATATTGTTTATACTTGCTTTATTTGTAGAGTGGCTCAGTTGACCTATGATTGTTGAGTACCATTAGTTTGGTACTCATACTACACTTTTATCCTTTGTAGATTGTGGTGAGAGTCCTTTCTATTGACTTCCTCTCCTGCAAAGTAAGCTGAGGATTCAGAGATTTGGTGAGCTTTTAGAATCTGGAGTTGTCAATTTCCATCTCATGACATTTGGAATTATCTTTATTTTGTATTCAGAGAAAGTCTATACTGTTATTTGTATTTAAAGAACCCTTGTATTCTTATTTTGTGTATTACAAGCTCGAATACTGATGGATGCAAGGTCTTGGTGTGAGTTACAATATGTTATTTTATTCGGCATTTTGTATCTCTTATCCTTATTATGACAGCTTTTACTTAAAATTGTTGTCTTCCTTTAAATAACCTATTGCCTGTGATTTTGGGCTAAAGTATAGGCTGACTTACTAGTGGGTTGGTTAGGTGTCATCATGGCCTGAAAAATCAAGTCGTAACAATTGATTGATTTATTCTTGGTTGATTTTTTGATTTCCCCGCACCCCAAATTATTTTTAGCCTTAGGTTATGGTATTATCCTTTTGATGTTTGTATCCTCAAGCTACTTATATTTATGTTGACATTTATGAGTTTGGTCGACTTACGGTACCTACTAGGTAACCTATGCTTCTAGTACTCATACTCCACTTCTGTGTCTTTTTAGATACAACTTTTAATTCAATGAACCCTCTAAGAGCATTAGCAACTACAATAGTTTTACCTGGGTGATATAGGATTCTTATGTCATGGTCCTTCGGCAGCTCCTACCATGTCTTCTGCTTCAAGCTCAACTCTTTCTGGTTGATACATATTACAAGATCTTGTGGTTAGTGAACACATCAACATGCCCACCATAAAAATAGTGTCTCCAAATTTTGAGAGTAAACACCACAGTAGCAAGCTCAAGATCATGAGTTGGATAGTTTTTCTCATGAGTCTTAAGATGTATGGAGGCATATGCTATCATCTTGCCTCTCTACATCAATACACACCCCAGGCAAACTCTTGAAGCATCACAGTATACAACAAAGTCATATGTTCCCTCGGGTAAGGACAAAACTGGAGCTATAGTGAGCCTAGTGCCTAGTTTTCAACTCTTGAAAACCCTTCTGACAAGCTTCAGACCACAGGAACTAAACCTTCTTATGATTTAGCTTAGTCAAGGAGCTGAGATAAAAGAAAACTCTCCTACAAAATGCCTGTAGTAACTTGTCAAACCCAAGAAACTCCTGATCTTTGTTGGAATTGTGGGCCTTGGGAAATTCTTTACCACCTCAATCTTTTGAGAATTAACTTGAGTATGCTCACCAAAAATAATATGACACAGAAACACCATAGACGCAAATGAAAACTCACATTTAGAAAATTTGGCATACAATTGCTATTCCTTAATGGTCTAAAGGATAATTCTAAGATGGTTGGTGTGCTCCTCATTATGGGAGTAGATCAGGATGTCATCTATAAACACAATAACGAACATATCTAGGTACTAGCTCAGCACCATATTCATAAGATCTATGAAAGCTGCTGGTGTATTAGCCAGTCCAAATGACATGACTAAGAGCGGGTTCTAAATCAAGTAGCACCCTAGAGTTGGTCAAACAGATCATCAATTCTAGAAAGAGGATACTTATTTTTTATGGTGACCTTGTTTAATTTGTGGTAATCTATGCACATTCTAAAAGGACCATCCTTTTTATGCATGAAGAGAATTAAAGCACCCTAACGGGAGATGCTTGGTCTGATGAAACCCTTATGCAGGAGGTCTTTTAGCTGCTCTTTCTACTTTTTTAACTCTGAAAGAGACATCTGATATGGAGTACTAAATATGGGTTGAGTATTTGGGAGAATATCTATTCAAAAGTCAATCTCCTTGTCAGGAGGGACAAAATAGGTAGATCATCAGGAAAGACTTTTGGCAACTAGTTCACGACCGAAACATACTGGAGAGATGATATCTCACCACTTGAAATCTTTGACTCTAACTAGATGGTATATACATCCCTTGAAAACTAACTTTCTATCTTTTAGATATGAGACGAATTGATCCTTAGGGAAAGCCAAGCTACCCCTCCACTCTAAGACTTTCTCATTAGGAAACTAGAACTTAACCGCCCTGGTTCTACAATCTATCGAGGCATAACAAGCATGAAGAAAGTCCATGCCTAAGATGATGTAAAACTCTACCATATCTAACTTAACCAAATCAGCTATGGTATCTTTCTTATAGACTGATACTAGAAAATCCTTATAGACTCATTGGACTAGAATAGATTCTAACAAGAGTGGAAACATTGAAATGGCTACACAGGGAGTAACAAATGATAGTATAGCCCTTGGGTCAACAATTCATAGACATCCTAAGTAAAAGCTTTGAGCATACCAGTAACCACATCTGGTGAGTCTCCTACTCCTGGCTAGTAGCCATGGCATATAGATGGTTTGTGCCCCTGAATGTCCTTGATATAGCAACCTTTGGACTTGCTTACTTGTGGTACTAAAGGAATTGACAAAGATCTGTTATCCCTAATGTTCTACCGCCCCATAGGACACTCTTTCAAAAAGTGCCCTACTAGATCATATCTAAAATAATCATTTGTACCCATAAGGCACTCTCCTGGATGAGACTTGCTATACTTATCACAAATTGGATAACAAGACGATTCCTAAGCTACACTCCCCGATGACTGGCTACCCTGAACTTTGCAGCCTTGTGATCCCTGCTCATTCCTACCCCTTGGTGTAAGTGCCCTAGCAGATGAAGGTGTTGGTCTAGAAGTATTAGGATAAAAGTATAAATGACTAGTACCTCCAGCCTACTTTAATTACCTGTCTCCTAGACTTATATTTTGGTCCTTTTGTTCCTAAACTCCTCCTTATCCTGCATCTTCTCCTTATCCACCTGCTGCACATAGGTCATCAAACAAGCTATGTCCATATCCTCAATTAGCATGGTACTTCTTCCCTTTTTCTTTGTCATTTAAGAGAGCCAAGATACAAATAAATCCTTCCTAGTATCCATGTCTGCCACCATAATTAGAGCATAATGGGACAACTGAGTGAATTTGAGGTTGTACTCCCGCACATTCATAACTTTCTGCTTCGGATTCAGAAATTCCCTTAGCTTAGCTCCCTCAAAACTCTAGGAAAGTATTGTCCCAAAAAGGCCTCCTCGAACACTGCCCAACTCAAAGTTGATGCCTTTTCTGCTCTGCCTCCCTTTCACTGATCAAACCAGAGTCTAGCTACTCCCTCGAGCTGGTAGGCAACCAACTCAGCTCGCTCTACATCACTTGTGTGCACAATATGAAATACTTTGTAGTGCTCCTTAATGAAGTATTTATGGTCCTCCTTCATATCAGACCCTGTGAGCTTAGGTAGTTTCATCCGCAGAAATTTATGAACCTTGATGGTGTCCAAACCATCATATTTGTGATCTCCCTATCGACCTCTATGTGCGTTATCTATGCCAATGTTTGGATGGCCTGGAGGAGCTCAATGCTAGAGATATCTGTCAGTGGTAGCTAGCTGCTCAACAAGCATAGCTGGACCGCTAGGTCCCTTAAGAATTGGTGGATCAAGATGGTTTGTATTTTGCCTGGCTAAGCGTCCTCTACCCCTAGCTGGTTTAATGGCTCTACATGGATGTATGATTTGAAAAGCAACGCATCTTAAATAGTGTAAAACTCTGAAGCACGAAAAAGAATAACAATTGATAGTGACATTTCATAATGCCCTGTAGCAGTGTAGCCTTCCCATTATGGATGTGGCGTTCTTCATACCGATAATGCAGGCTCTACTAGACACGGTTTTATTTAGACACCCTAGGACACTTAAACTCTGTGCTTTGATACCAAGTTTTTCATGCCCCAAGTTTAGACCCTAAACATGACCGGCACCTAGAAGAATTTCTGATCCCAAGCAAACCAGTTGTCCTGGCTACTTTAATCATTTTATTTTCACAATTTATTCCTATCTTGAGAAGAAGAAAATATGGGTGTGAAAGGAAAACTGATTGCTTCTATGGAGGTGAGGTGCAAAGGACACTTGATTCATGATATTTTTCACACCAATACTCATCAAGTGGCCAACATCAGCCCAGGTATTATCAACCGTTTTGAGGGTGAAATCAAAAAAGTTGGTACGGTTAATAACATGAAATTATTTATGGTAACATACATTTCTCATCTCTCTCTCATTTTTATTTACGTACTTTCACAATTTCCTATATTTTGGTGTATTTGGTGGTATGAAAATTATTTTTTAAGAAAATAATATTCAAAACTTATGTGATTGTGTTTGATTTCCATTAATATATTCCATGTAATGACTTTTTTCTTCAAGAAAGAAAAATAATTTTTCACTTGTGAGTGGAAGAAGTATCTTTAATAACATCTTTTATGCTTGCTAATTTTTAATGATTACAGATGGAAAAAAAAGACTATGAAGTATGTAATTGAAGCCATCGATCATTACAAGAAATCAATAAGTCAGAAAGTGATTGGCGGAGATTTGTTAGAGCTTTATAGTTCCTTTAAAATCATATCATCTTGTGAACATCAATGAATTAAATGAACAATAGAGTATGAAAAGAAAATTGAAAACAACCCAGAACCCCTCAGTTTTTTAGGTTTTGTCCTTCAACTGACAAAGGATATAGAAGGTCACCTTCTCAAGAAATAGAAAATATTTGTTAGCCCCCCTCTCTCTCTGTATATATCCACAAATAAATGTGTGTACACACATAAACATATGGATGTATGATGAATAATTTGCAATACTGGCTAGTTATAGCCAGCATGTGAAATAAATAATGTTGTATTTGAAAAATATACTATATATGCCAATCTCCTTCTATGCGTATATTTCCAATGGTCAACATATATAAGATAATATGATAATATCATAATCTCAGCTAGGCCCTAGATGTGACATGACGATTGAAACTTTAAAGGACTTCAATCCAAATCTCCAATCTAGCCATGAGTATGAGGTGTAGGGTGATCGTCGAGCCCTACATTATGAAATAATGTAGATAAAAGAAAGTATACATTAGTACATAGAAGGTGCTAATTATGTGAGCGATATGCACAATAAAACTATACAATAGTACAGTACATGAATCATGAGATACAAGACCACAAATCATTTAGAGGCATGAGATGAAACTCGATAATATACAATATGTGTTCAATACATTGTAAAAGTCAAAATAAAAACATTGAAAGTAAACTTAACCATTTTATCAGATGCAATCTTAACCGACAACAAGGCTATGCAAGCTCAAGTGTGGGATGTCAATCTTAACCGATAACAAGACTATACGAGCTATAACATGGTCTCCGTTGTAATTCCACATCGAGAAGTGAGAGGCTACTTGCCAACAAAGACTCCAGGAGGACGTCTTTAACATCATGAGATATATGTGGATCCACTAGTTAAGCCAATAAGGCAACTTGTAGGGACACTCAGTGTCACGATCCAACCTAGGCTCTAGACATGACATGACGATCGAAATCCCGAAGGACTCCAATCAAGATTTTTAACATATCATACATGAGCATACATAAGGTAATTAAAGTTAATAGACCAAGACATAGAACGAAAGTAAAGCCTCAGGAGAATCTTAATAGAACCAGAAAAAGCTAACAAAACATTCTTGAAAAATAGATATAACACCCTGTTCCATCCTAGCATAGATTAACCCGAATCTGTAGGAAAATTTACAAAACTACAAAGAAGTGGATCAAGTTAACCTTGCTTCCATTTGATGACGAATGATCCCAAGGGAAAGATATTGTAATACCCCTACTATCCTAGCATATATCAACCCGAGCTCGAGGAAGAGCTTGCAAAAAAATACAAAGAAGTGGACCAGGTTCACGTCATAGACCTTGGTAGAATTTTCTATTGGGAGAACTTGGAAAAACATTTTTATATAGTGATGTCCATGTCTTGTCCACATCGCAGAGAAGGGGTGAGATTTTTAAAAACTAAATCTAAGAATATGGTCTATGTCGTGGACTTAGGAGGTGCATTTTCTTCGGCATAACCTATTTCAATTAGCGTTATTTTAGACTTTTTTCTACCCTACTAACTCCTATACTACGTCATTTTAGGTACTTTAAATGAAATTTAAGGTTCCTATTACTAAGTTTCCTAAATCTCAATCTCCCACTGCTAAATTTGAAAAATGTCTCTCTTTACAAACTTCCCTAAGACTCCATTAAAGACGAAGCAATTCTTTCAATTTATCCATAAGTTTCTAGGTTTCATCCCAGGGATTCAATCAAGGTATGTGCGTATTAATCCTTGGATCTTTTTCATCCATGGAGACCATTAAAATTCTCAACTTTTTCTACCAAATTCAAGTATGAATTTTATGGTTGTTTATGAACTTTTATTCAATTGCATGAATTTTATTTTATATTATGAATATTGATTAAATTATCTATGAATTGTTATTAATTATATAATTTTAATGATTTTCATTTAGTTACTCCTACATACTATCTAGGGTTGAAATTCAATATGGGTTCTCTCAGTTATGATCCAATCGATGATATTTCATATGAATATGCATATTTTCATTCTAATTTCATGATTTTAAGTCAATATCATGTGAACTCATACTTTTGCGCTGATTTTCACTTATAAATTGTGATTATGAATTTACTAGTCTTTTAGGCACGCTTACGCAAAAGGTGACCTAAGACCCTAATGATACTCTGTATGGAGGTAGGATTCTTGATGATGAAAGGTATACATCATATTACATAAAACACATAAAATGAGTTATTCTTAAAATAAGTTTTATGAATTGGATTGGTAGCTATTGATTGTTGTCACGCCACGAGTTTACACCTTGAAATAGCCGGCACCCAGACCATTTCTGGTCCCAAGTGAACCACTTGGCCTTGATACTTTACTCAGTGGAACACTTAATAGTAAATGATAGACTTAAAATATAATGAATGTTAAAGGCTGCAATTATCTTAACAAATTAAATAGAGGAAATATCTCAACAATAGCTAAAAGTAAGAACTAAATTTCATATCATTTGGTCTTTGGAACCTTCAACCAAGATAATCTGAAATAACTAACATGAGAGGCCCACGGTAATCACAACATAAAGTAAGTACTGAAACAAAAATAAAGGCTTCAAAGCCTCTGACTAGTAGGAGGCCTTACCAATAGCTAAATTAAGTGTTGGTCCTCAGTGGGGCGTCTACTAAGGGACTCTGTCACTTGTATCTGTATTATAAAATGATGCAGGTCCAAAGGGCATTGGTATATGAAATGTATGAGCATATAACATAGCCAAAATAGAGAACTCAGAATAAGGCACTATACTTATAAGTAGTTAAAAGCATGTCTCAAATATGACAATAAAAATAATAAATGAAGTGTACGCTCAAAGTAATATCATATGCTAAAACTTTGTATGCAAGAATTAATTTACTTTGTCTTGGTTGCTTTCTCTAACTGACAACCATCACTATGAGCCTAGTGATGATACAACGTCTTGCCCACGTTGCCAGAGTCATCCCATACTTTGCAAGGGGAAGGTATGAACTACTAGTGGAGTAAATCCATCCAAAACTGGCCCATCTTAGTGACAAATAAGGAGTTGTACTCTTTGTACAATCTTATCCTACACTGACTATATAGTTTATGAGTTTGAGTTATTATTACTCTTACTCATATCAGTGCTTAGTACTACTCCCAAAATATTTAATTACATGCTCATACTTAAAAGAATATATTTGTTGGAAGTGTTACCTTTCTTCTTTTTGGGACTTAGCCTAACTTAGTATTCTCGCAACCTTTCTCAAAACTGTCTAAAATCATAAGTTACATGTTTCACTGTTCATAAAATACTTATGCTAATACCTTTTTTGAGTTTAAGGCAAGGCTTGAAAGTTCAGAGATTTTCATAATAACCTTAGGGTTTAACTAGTTTAGCAATTAAAAGTAGTATCTCTAATTAGGACCTCAATATAGTAGAAAATCTTAGCAAATATCATGTTTTTCTTAAAAAGTAACATAAACATGAGCATTTACCTGTAACAAAGAAATCTTGTTCTTAACTAATATTTGGATATTTGAAGAAACTAGTAGTTACATGATGGTAGGATAATGTAGTAGGATTTTTGTCAGGCTTACATAACCTGTGAGAACTAGATTCTTGATGAGCTCTGAAGAAGATTCTTGAAAGCTCTAGCTTTTCTCCTCTTAAAACTACAGTCTAAGTCTGGAGAATGTTTTCAACATAATAAAGTTGAAGGATAGCATTTAGGGATTTAATTAGGTGTAAAACTTTCAAGTCTTAGAAAGGGTTAGAAAAGATGAAAATAACCTTTCTTAAAAATATTGTCCAAGTCATTTACAGGATTATCTATAATCTTTAGAAGCTTACACAGAACTATAGAAGTCCATTCGTAGAAACTAGGGTGGATTTTGAGGTCTTAGAACTCACTTAACGAGCCCAAACTATGGCCCTAGAATCTTTTACGACTCGTAGTTGGGTCCATAGAGTTAAGGACCCCAAAAATGGACTTTCAGAAGTCATTACACAAGCCGACAGTATGGCTCGTAATTCTATCTACGACCCATAAGTCAGGGTCATAGAATCAACTTTACTCTGGTAGTCCACAGTAAAATAGTCATAACCATTTTTTTCGAACTACAAATAAGGCAATCTTAGTGGCATTGGAAAGAGGATTTAGAGGCGTTAATTTGATAGGTTATAGTCCATCTAGTTTTTTATGTGCTAAAGTTATTATCACTTAAAATTGGCCTTTATATAATCTGATGTAAAAAACATAATCGGTAGGAAGTTTTCGAACTCAACTAAGTACTAGAGGTCTCACATGATCCAAGTCCACTTCTAACACACTTCCCACATATATTAATGAGACTTAAAATTAGGTACAAGTAAGGCATCACTAGTTTTAATGCTTATGTATTTGTAATGAAAAATTTTGGATTCTTAGAATATAGTTCTGAGGGTGTTTGGGAGCATTCATCCTTGAACGAAGATAAAAATGAGGATATTAAGCATGAATTCAACTTATTCGCTAATTTTTTAATAGGTATCTACTGTGACTATTTATTACTCATATTTAAGAATGTATCTTTACTCAATGATAGAAATAAGGATTATTACCTTTAGGCTCAATATTTGAAGGTACAAATAAGTTAAGGTATCTAGCTTTCATATCTTCCTCAACTTCCCAAGTGGCTTTTTCAACGAAATGGTTCCTCCATAATACTTTACCAAAAGTGATTTCCTTTGTCCTCAATTTGCAAATCTGATGATCTAGAATCTGAATTGGGACCTCCTCGTATGACAAGCTGTCTTTGACTCCAATACTCTCTATGGGAACAATTAATGTGGGGTTTCCCAAACACTTCTTAAGCATAGAAATATGGAATACTGGATGGATAGTGGCTAACTCTGGAGGAAATTCCAATTCATATGCCATATTACCAATCCTCTTAATAATCTGGTATGAGCCAATATATCAGGGATTAAACTTCCCTTTTTTCCCAAATCTCATAACTCCCTTCATCGCTGAAACCTTTATGTACACTCAATCACCTACCTCAAATTCCAAGTCTCTTCTTCTAACATTGGTATAGGATTTCTGCCGGCTTTGGGCTGTATTTAGTGTCCCTTGAATAACTTTTACCTTTTCCATAGCTTGATGGACCAAATCAGGTCTTATCAATCCAGTCTCGCTAACTTTGAACTACCTAATAAGAGATCAATACCTGCTCCCATAAAGAGCCTCATATGGTGCCATTTGTATGCTAGCTTGAAAATTATAATTATAGGAAAATTCAATCAAGGGTAAGTGATCATCCTAATTACCTTTGAAGTTTATAACACATGCCCTCAATATGTCCTCAAGAGTCTGTATTGTCCGCTCTTCCTTCCCATCATTATGAGGATGTGATGTTGTACTAAGATTCACCATCCAACCAAGCCTTTTCTGAAAGGACTTCTAAAGTTGTGTTGTAAACTGGCTCCTCTGTTTGAAATGATAGATAAGAGAACCCCATATAGTCTGACAATCTCCTTAATATAAAGTATGGTAGTTCTCATCTATATTATTAGTTTTGATAGCTAGAAAGTGAGCTGACTTGGTCATTCTGTCTACTATTATCCATATCGAATCATGTTTTATACGAGATCGGGGTAAGCCTATAATGAGATGTATGTTTATCATCTCCTACTTCCACTTTGGAATTTCAATATTCCGGGCCATACCATAAGGCCTTTGATGCTCTACCTTAACTTGATAGCAATTTGGGAATCTGTATATGAACTCTACAATGTCCTTCTTCATGCCACCTCACCAATAAACCTCTTGCAAGTGTCTATACATTTTTGTTGCACTTGGATGAATAGAGTATCTGACGTTATGATCCTTAGCCAGAATCCTATCTCTAAAACTATCAACACTCAGTACACATAGTCTACCTTGGTGTCTCAGAATTCCATTTTTCTCTTTTGCAATCATTAATACCTTATATTTCAGAACATCTTCTTTCAATTGGAGAAGGATGGGATCCCTGTCTTTCTTCTCTTTCACCTCCACCACTAAAGATGACACTACCCCATTTTTATAATTGGACCAGATTCGTCAGAATACTCAATCTGCACTCTCAAGCATGTCAGTCTGTGCACTTCCTAAGCTAATACTTTTTTTCCATCCTCATTGTATGTCATGCCCCCCATGGTCAACCTGCAAAGTGCATTACTAAAATAGCTTTACTTGGGTGATATAGAATGTTTATGTCATAGTCCTTCAACAATTCTTACCATCTCCTCTGCCTCAAATTTAACTCTTTCTAGTTAAATACATATTGCAAGCTCTTATGATTGGTGAACAAATCCTCATGCCCACCATAAATATAGTGTTTCAAATTTTGAGAGAAAACCCCAAAGCAGCAAGCTCAAGATCATGAGTTAGATAGTTTTTCTCATGGGTCATAAGCTATCCGGAGACATATGCTATCACCTTGCCTCTCTACATCAATAAACGCCCCAAGACAACTCTAGAAGCATCACAGTATACAAAAAAGCCATTTGTTCCCTCAGGTAGGGAAAAAACTGGAGATGTATTTAGTCTAGCTTTCAACTCTTGAAAACTCTTCTCACAATCTTTAGACCACAAGAACTTAACCTTCTTATGAGAACTGACTTAGTCAAGGGAGCTGAGATAGAAGAAAACTCCTCTACAAAATGCCTGTAGTAACTGCCAAACCTCATAAACTCCTCATCTTTATTGGAGTTGTAGGCCTTAGGAAATTCTTTACCATCTCAATCTTTTGAAAATCAATTTGATTGCCCTCACCAAAGATAATATGACCAAGAAATGCCACAGATGCAAATCAAACTCACATTTAGAAAATTTGGCATACAACTGCTGGTCTTTAAGGGTTTACACGATAATTTTAAGATGGTTAGCATGCTCCACATTACGAAAGTAGGTCGGGATGTCATCTATGAACATAATGACGAACATATCTAGGTATTGCCTCAACACTATATTCATAAAGTCTATGAAAGTTATTGGTGCATTAGTCAATTCAAATGACATGACTAAGAACTCATAATGACTATAACGGGTTCTGAAGGCCGTCTTAGGAATGTCACTTACTCTAACTCTGAGCTGATAATACCCAGATCTAAGGTCTATTTTGGAGAATCAAGTAGTACCCTAGAGTTGTTCATATAGGTCATCGATTCTGGGAAGAGAATACTTACTTTTTATGGTAACTTTGTTTAATTAGTGAAAATCTATGCAAATCTAAGAGAACCATCCTTTTCATGCACAAAGAGAATGGAGCGCCACAAGGTGAGATGCTCGATCTGATGAAACCATTATCTAAAAGGTCTTTTAGCTGCTCTTTCAACTCCTTTAACTCTAAAGGAGCCATTTGATATGGAGGAATAGATATGGGTTGAGTATCTAGGAGAATGTATACCTCAAAGTCTATCCTTGTTATTAGGGACAACAGGTAAATCCTCAAGAAAGACTTTTTATAACTCATTCACGACTAAAACAGACTAGAGAGATGGTGTCTCGCCACTTGAAATCTTTGACTCTGACTAGGTGGTACATACACCCTTGGAAATTAATTTTACATGTTTGAGATATGAGACGAATTGATCCTTAAGGAAAACTAAGCTACCCCTCCGCTCTAAGACTTACTCATTAGGAAATTGGAACTTAACCACCCCGGTTTTGCAATATATCGAGGCATAACTTTCCATGATGCCACTTCATACCTAGGATGATATAAAACTCTACCATATCTAACTCAACCAAATCAGCTAAGGTATCTTTCTGGTATACTTACGCTAGACAATCTCTATAGACTCGTTGGACTAGAACAACTTCTCTAACAAGAGTGAAAACACTGAAAGGCTCAAGAAGACATTCTAGACTAATCTCAAACTTCATGGCTACCTAGGGAGTAACAAATGAAAATATAGCACTTGGTTCTAACAATGCATAGACATCATGAGTAAAACTTTGAGCATACCAGTAACCACATAAGGTGAGTTCCCATACTCAAGTCTAGTGGCCATGGCATACAGACGGTTTGTGCCCCCACCTGTCCTTGATATTGCACCCCTTTGAACTTGCTCACCTATGGCACTAAAGAAACTAACAGAAATTTGTTACTCCTAATGTTTTGCCTCCCCATAGGACACTCTTTCAAAACATTCCCCACTTGACCATATCTGAAACAACCATTTTGCGCCTATAAGACACTCTTCTGGATGAGACTTACTACACTTACCACAATCAGAATAACAAGACGATTCCTAAGCTACACTCCCCTATGACTGGCTGTCTTGAACTTTGCAGCTTTGTGATCCTTACTCAATCCTAGTCCTCGGTGCAGGTGCACTAGCAAATGAAGGTGTTGGTCGAGATGTCTTAGGCTGAAAAGATGAATGACTAGCACTTTTAGCTCACTTCTTACTTATCTCCTGGACTAATATATTGGTCCTCTTGTTTTTGAACTCCTCCTTATCCTGCATCTTCTCCTCCTCTACCTATTGCACATAGGTCATCAAATGAGCTATGCCTATATCCCTAATTAGCATAGTACTTTTGCACTCTCTCTTAGTCATTTGAGAAAGCCAAGAATAAATCCACCTTCGTATTCATGTCTGCCACCATAATTGGAGTATAATGGGGCAACTAAGTGAATTTAAGGATGTACTCCAGCACACTTATAGGCTCACCTTAGCTTGCTTTAACTCTCTAGGAAAGTATTATCTCAAAAAGGCCCCTTGAACATGACCTAACTCAGAGTTGGTGCCCCTTGCGCTCTGCCTCCTTTTCACTAATCAAACCAGAGTCTAGCTATTCCCTTGAGCTGGTAGGCAGCTAACTCAACTCGCTCTGCATCACTTGTGTGCAAAACCTAATATACTTTTTAGAGCTCCTCAATGAAGTATTCAAGATCCTCCTTCACATCAAACCTTGTGAACTTAGGTGGGTTCTGTTGGAAATTTTACGAAAAATACTTATTCTTCACGCCCACGAACATCATCACGAACACGAACACTTCATCACGAACATCATCACAAACAGTTGTAGGAAATTCACATTGCTTGAGGCATGTCAAAAGATACTATCCTTAAGGAAATTTCACCTGGTATAGGTGTATCCCCCAGGATTCAACAAGCTCATCTAGTATCAAACTAGGAGCCAGAATCTAACAAAGAATAAAGTAGAAAAAACCTAGCACTACTAATATATATATATATATATATATATATATATATCAATATAGGAGGAGAAATTTTTTAATATAATATATTGTTTCACTCTTTCTCTTCTCAAGAAGATAATCACTATATAAATAAAAAATATTTCACCGTTCAAGAATAAATGTCTACAATTAAGATAGAGTATTATGACACATTTATATGGTGAAAATAATATTTAGAAGGCATTAATATTGTCCTATTAACCATCCATTCAAGACTAATTAATAATATATTAAAATGATGAAAAAATAATATTAGATAAAAAATATTTTTGAGATACTAAAATCATTTTTTCCAACAGGTTGTTCCTCAGAAATTTATGAACCCTGATGGTGTCCAAACTATCATGTTTGTGCTCTCTCTATCAACCTCCCTGTGCGGTGATTGCCTATGCCAATGTTTGGGTGGCCTGGTGGAGCTTAACACTAGAGATATCTGTCTTTGGTGGCTGCTCAACTGGCATAGTTGGATCTCTAGGTCCCTCAAGAATTGGTGGATCAAGATGATTTGTGTTTTACCTGACTAAGTGTCCTCTACGCTTAGCTGGTTTGGTGGCTCTGGATGAAGGTGTGATCTGAAAAGAAATGCGTCAACGCATGAGTTAGAATAGATTAAATAGGGTTAGACTCTCAAGCACTAAAAAGATAACAATTGATAGTGATATTTCTTAATGTCTTGAAGCCTCCCTATTATGGATGTGGCACGCTTCACACTGATAATACAGGCTCTACTAGACACAGTTCCATAGACACCCTAGGGCACTTGAACTCTATGCTTTGACACCAAGTTCGTCATGCCCCAAGTTTAGACCCTAGACATGACCAGCACCCAAAAGCATTTTTGGTCCCAAGCAAACGAGTCCTCTTCATATACTTGAGGGGCACATAGTTTAAGGTAAGGTGTCGAAGGTGATTTCATTCTTGTGTTGTTATTGAAGT
>JAPFFP010025499.1:0-16094 GCA_026153255.1 Solanum medicagineum | reverse complement strand
TTAATATGGATTTTGTGGTTGGCTTGTCCAAAACTAGGAAGGGATTTGATTCTATTTCGGTGGTGGTTGATAGGTTGACGAAATCGGATCACTTTCTATCTGTTAAGACCATATATGGGGCTGAAGAGTATGCAAGGTTGTACATCCATGAGTTAGTGAGGTTACATGGGGTTCCTTTTTTGTCCATCATATCGGATCGTGGTTCACAATTTACTTTACACTTTTGGAGGTCTTTTCAAAAGGGTCTTGGTACAAAAGTGCACCTTAGTACAGCCTTTCACCCCTAAGCCGAAAGAACAAATCAAACCCTTGAAGATATGCTTAGGGCATGTGTATGGGAGTTGAGGGGTAGTTGGGATAACCATCTTCCTGATTGAGTTCACCTACAACAATAGCTATCACTCTAGCATCGGTATGGCACCTATTGAGGATCTTTATGGGAGACATTGTAGATCGCCGGTTGGTTGGTTTGAGGTTGGAGAGGTCATTTTATTGGGATTGGATCTAGTTATAGAGGCTCTCGAGAAGGTTAGGATGATTAGGGAGAGATTGAAGACAGCCTAAAGTCGTCAAAAATCCTATGCGGATGTGAGAAGACGAGAGCTTGAATTCGAAGTGGGTGATTGGATTTATTTGAAAGTTTCTCCAATGAAAGGTGTGGTCCATTTTGGTAAAAAGGGGAAATAGAGTACAAGATATATGGGTCCTTATAAGGTCTTGAAGAGGGTTGGCAAAGTAGCTTATGAATTGAAGTTGCCTAGTGAAATGAATTTGGTTCATCCGGTGTTCCATGTCTCCATGTTGAGAAAATCTATTGGTGATCCTAATGCTATTGTGTCTCTTGATATTGTGGGTGTTGTTGAGGATAACTTGACTTATAAGGAGACTTCAGTCCAGATTTTGGCTAGGCAAGTGAAGAGATAGAGGAACAAGAAGGTGGCATCCGTTAAGGTCCTTTGGAGGAACTAACAAGTCCGCAGTGCTACATGGGAGGCCAAAGCGGACATGCAAAAGAGGTATCCTTATCTTTTCCACTCCACTTAAGCCTAAGTTACTAATCCTAAGTCCCTTATGTGATTCAAAGTCTTATAATTCCGCCCCTATGTCATTCATATGCATTCATGTTTAAGTTGGGAAACTTATGATGATTTTACACTTATGTTGAGATTTTGAAAATGGTGTTTTGAATGTAAAGTTGCATTATTGTTGGGGCTGTTTATTTATGATTACTCTTGTATTGTACATCTCTTTCGCATTCGGGGACAAATGTTCTCAAGGGGGAGATATTGAAAGGATCCCAGAAAGTGGCCAAAAATGTGCCTCGAAATTCCCAAAATTTTAAATTTCATATATCCCAAAATTTGTGCGTGATATCAAAAATACTACTTCATATTCTTGTTCAAGCAGTCAAAATTATGAGGAAAGGGGTCTAACCCAGATTTAAGAGCGAAAGATTAGCAATTATAATTTTTCAAGGTGTGAATTCCAAAATGAATCCACGTCCCCCACGCAACGTGCACTAGTGTAAAAAGGTGCTTGTTTTTTTTAGTTCGGTTCAAGACTTCTATGTCTTGGGTCTAAGTGTTCCCAAACGTGTTTTTACCTATACTTAGCCTTATTTCACCCTCATATCATCCTAAACATGCCCCAATACTCACTAAAACACTGAGCCGTATTTTCTCTCCCAAATTGAAGCCTCAAACCCTCATCTCAAGCTAAGGTTTTCCTTCAACATTCTTCTTCAAGCTCCAAGTCTCCATCTCCAATCTTCACCAAGTTCATCTCTAAGCCAAGGTATGTGTTTTTCTTTCATGGGTTCCTCCCACCCATGATACCCAAGCCTCCTTTTAGTCAAATTGCATGATTTAAAGTTGATTTACAAATGGATCTTGCTTATTATGAATTCATTGCACACTATGTTAAAGCTATGTGAAATTGTGACTGTTTTGCTATGTTTTGAGCTATAACTCTTTAAGCTATTGTAAGATTTGAGGTGAGGTTTTGATGCATATTTCTTGAGGGTGTTGCATGGTTTGGATTGATGGTTTTACAATAGATTTTCTTGCATGATTTCATCTCTATATTTCATGATTCTATACTAACATTACACACCCTCTAAGTGTTTGATAAAATGTCCGGATGTGGTTTCTTGTAGAGTTGAAGGTCCAAATCATGAGATATGATATGATTGACTGTATGATGATGAAATGAGCTTATGTATATGATATACTCTATATAAAGTATTGCAATAGACCATGACCAATCCTGGGGGACAAGAGCCCAGGTAACCGAGGTGGGGTTTGTACTCATCAATCGAGGTGGGGGGTTTGTACTCATTAACCATATGAGGGGTTTGTACTTTGCCACCATGGTTTTAAGGTGTTATTATCATCAACCATGTGAGAGGTTTCTACCACACCACCGGGATGATGGGATGATACCATCATCAACCAACCGAGGGTTTTGTACCTTGTAAATCTAGCTTAGGCTCTTCTACACATATGATATCCTATATGAACATGAGCTACTTAAGCATGTTTTACTTATGCATTAATCATACATGCCATATTGTTATATGATGTCTATTTCCTATTGTTATACATTTTGATTATGATGTCTAATTCTTGTTGCATTGCTTCTTACATACTTAGTACATTCAAACGTACTAACTCATACTCTTGCCTACATAATATCACCATGTAGGAACCGGTGCCCAAGTCGATCATCCTCCTTCTCCACGTGGCTAGTTCGATACTATTCAAGCTAGTTGGTGAGTTCTCCACATTCGGGGACCTTAGTCTATGTTGCTCTTATTATGTATTGAGACATTCTTCTTTATAAGAGGGTGACCTTGTTTGCTTTGTCTTGGACCCCTCTCTTATCTATGTATTAGAGGTATTCGTTGGACATATTATGTATCTATGATATGATCTTTGACTCCTTATCTCATGATTATGATGTTATGCAAGCTTTTCCCTTAGCCCATTTGCCTCTATTCTTACTCTTTAGGTCTTTTACATGCTTTCGCGACCAATGATCTGTGATGATAAGTTAATAGGCTTGTTTGGGGTTCCTTTGGATTCCCTATTCGCTGTGTCATCTCTAGGCCCTACGCTTGGGTCATAACAGACAGTACAGGTGTCAAACACCCACCAAAACAGCCCCTTCTTGCCTCAATCCATGAAAAAAATATTGATTATCGATATCAATTATATTGGCCAAACTCAAGTCTCAATATCCCTAGTCTTCAAGTTTAGGGTTAAACCCTAATACCCAATACCTTAAGACTATAAATTAAAATTAAAGGTATTCTTAATCTTATTGTTAAACATAATTGGTGAAAATTCTGGTAAATATGTTTTCAACTAACAAGAGCACACAACAACAAGAAAATACTTGTACTTTATCACCCAATACAGTGGTTCAAAGATCAAACTGATTCTATGTATGAGTTTCCCTGAATAACCTTGATAAACTGTGTGTTTTATTCCAAAAGAAAGGGATGAAAATTTGCCCTATTTTTCTTTTTTTTTTTTCTGCTGCAGCGACTGAGTTGAAAAAAAGGAACTGGTCGCTTCTCTATTTTTGTCATATTTTCATTTTTATTTTTTTGTAACAAATATTATGGTTAAAATTACCAATCAACCCTTCATTAAAAAAGTTACGATTATCACAAGAATTTAAAAATCCTAGATAGATTTCCACAAAATCATGTAAACCATCAATTTATTGCAAATTGAATATCAATTTATAACAAAATAAGTCTTATAGTAGTGAATAAATAATTATACATGCATTTGAAGCAAATCCATAAACATCTATGAATTTAAATAAGTTAAATTAGAAGATTTAGTTTAAAAAATACTTGGGCTCCATAGGTGGAAGGTACCCATTGTTGAAACCCGCATACCTTAGGTGAAATTTATAGAAGAAATCCAAACTTTGAGAGGAAAACTTGAATCCCTAGCCTTTTGACTTCAATGGAGATCCTTGAGAGTTGAGATACATGAGAATTATAAAATTTTAGGAAAATGATTTATAATGAGAATATATGTGTAGTAATAAACTGAAAAGGGTAGGTTTAGTTACCAAAACGACATAGTTTAGCACTTACAATACAAGAAAAGTGTTAAATATCCTTCAGTAAAACTTTCAAAGGGAATCTATGAGACAATTCGATGTTTCATAGACACATCTACAACTCGCACAAAGGGTTTCATCTTAGTTACACCTCCAAAAGATCAAAAATCTGAAATTTGGGTCCCTAAAACTATAAACTCAATCTATGACTCATAGTTCTTTTTACGGGTTGTAGATACCCTTCGTCGACACCCACAACACTTAGTAAAATTTCACTCCACTAGACTCAAACCACAAATCTTCTTTACACCCGTCAAATAGACCACAAGTCGTAAACCTAAATAATGAGCCATAGATAGTGCTCGTGCCCCATCGTACCATGAACCAGACTTATACACTCCAACTAAGTTTCAACCGTTTAATGTATGAGATATTTTAATAGCTCCCCCTTGAGAACATTCATACTTGAATAAGATAACACAAGATTAAGTAAAGATAATAATCAGTTAACAACCTAGCATGAATGCAAAATAGTACTTAAAACATCATTTGCATGAAATTTTCAGACCTGTGCATCAATCATTATTTGAATTTAGTCTTATGATGAGTATGCACGCATGTATCTTGACATGCAAAACTTAAATACAAGAACTTAGGGCCTTTGGGATAGGATAATTTAATATCTTAGGGTTTAGTAGAGTAGAAAAGATAGGATATCATTTCCGTAACACAACCTAATTCCTTCTACCTAATCTAAAGTAGATGCAGAGAGGATGCTGAGAAAAGACTGAGAAAAACTACAGAAGAAGGATTCATGAGGGCCATTTATGACCCGTAGATAGATCTACGACTCGTAGAATGGGTCTTGTAAAACCCCAGATGACATAGTGAAATTTTCTAAGTCTGAGGCCTATATACGAGATAGTATATGAATCGAAAAGTAATTCATGGCTCATAGATTGGTATCATAGACTGATGGTCAAAATATCAACTTTTCAGTATCTTGAGTACGAGTTAGCAGACGACCCCTAGAACATTTTACGGCTCGTAGAGAGGTGTTTCGTGACAAATTCTAGTAACTCAATTTTTAGGACCCCTTGTTTACGAGAGGTCATCTACGAATTGTAGAATGGTCTATGGCATGGACACGAGTTCTCGTAGACTCTAACGATAGTTTTTAAGATGAGTATTTTTATCCTTTCCGATTCTTATTTAATCAAATCCTTAGTTATTTTAGGCTTGAATAAAGTATTAAAACGGAACCCTAGGTGTATTTTCACCATTGTTTACACTTGAGGAGGGAGAATAGCGAGAGTTCTTGATTCTAGCACGAAGATCAACTGGTTGGATTGTTTCTTCTATCCCCAGGTATGTAAGGCTTACTAAAGTGAGCAACTACATTCATTGACACACCCCCTATTATCTATTTGAGTCAAGATTGGGAAAAAGAGTTGAGATTTTGGGAAATTCTATTATCCTAATACTGAAATTCCTTCAATTATTATGAATTCTCCTGATAATGCATGAAGTAATTGCTGCATTACATAATTTCTCACATGCGATTGGGGTAAAGTCTTATACTTAATAGCATGAACCCTAGATTGCATAATTCTATGAAATTCTATGCTTGGATTGAGTTAAGGTATGAGTTTGATGTTAATTTTATGAGTTGAGTAATTTGAGCATTATCAAGCATGAAAAGCATATTGAACCTAGCCACTTATACTATCATGAAATTTACTTGCATGGCATGATGAGTCGAATTGAGTGAGTCTGAATGATCGTTTGAGTTAGAGTCAAGTTTGATTGTGTGCATTGACTGATTGAGTTGATATGTAACTAATACGAGTTGAGATGAAATAACCTAATGAGGTTGAGATTTGAGTTGATTGACTGAGAATTGAGGGTTCAGTTAATTGATGAGTTGAGTATGTTTTAGTCTTGGGAGGAGTATTGAGCACCAAGCTGGGAGTGAGTACATAACTATTCTAACCTACAGAACTATGTTGCAAGCATAGGATAGTCATAAAACATGTTCTGGAGACCCTTGTCCCAAAAGTGGACAATTATTATGGATCCATGAGAAGTTGATCATCCTTTTCTGTGGCAAGTTTAGGACGGGCGTGGCAATGACGTCGCCTTTGTTATGCATCATCAAACTAAAGGTGATGGGATTGGATGTCGATCAAGAGAACTTCCTAAGTAACATTGATTGATCATGACAGTTTAAACTGAGCTATATTATTGGGCATATTTTCAAAAGCATGATTTATTTTAAACTTGCATGTACTGAGTTGAGCATGAGTTGTCTAGTCGAAATGTGTGAGTTGAGCCTTATTTCCATGAACTATTTTACATAATAGTATATTCCATGTGCTGATGTCCATTTGGACCTTCATCATCTTATGACGTAGAGATAAGTGATAATACGCGCATCGTTGAGGTCCGGATCATTGCATTCCCAGAGTTTGTGAGCCTTCCTTGCTTTCCGAAGGATCCCTTTATCTTCTGTTTTGATCTATTACTTTTCTTTCTTTGATTTTGGGTGTCCACGGCCTGTCATGGCACCATCTAAATTATTGAGTAAAGGCTTTATAGACATTGAGTAGAGGATTTGTTGAGTGTTTTGTATCCTAACTTATTTCATTGGAAAATATGATACAATAGAGTTATATTTTATTCATATGATGTCTTTTTGTCTGAGTTCTTTCTTCTGTTGTTGAGTTGATGTGACAATAAGGCCAGGTGGTTCTCTTAAGAAACCAACAATGGTTCTTCAAGTATCGTCCATGCCAAGGGCATCCTCCTAGAGCATGACAAATATGGTATAAAATGACAGAGTTCAAGATTCCAAGGAAGTCCATGAAATCATGTCTAGTAGAGTCTTGTTTATGGATGTGTTGTGCACCACACTTCATAAGAACGAGACTATAGGACATTAGGAATTGTTAAGCTTTCTTATGTTCTGAGTTCATGCAATAGATCTAAAACTCTACAAAGCTCTCTTCTGACTCGTGCGTTACGCATTTGCGAATCATGCCTCCTAAATGTACCATAACCCAATTGAATGCTTTAGCAACCAATGCTGAGAACCCTACTCTAGAGGTTTCCCCTCATATGGAAATGAGGGGCCGAGGTCAATGTCACGACCCAAGTCTATGGCCTATACGTGACACGGCGAATGAGAAGTCCAAAGACAATCCAAACAAACCTCTTAGCATATCTTGTACACATCCTTGGTTGCAGAATGAAAATAAACACCAACAAGGGACAAGTATAAAGGGAAATGGGACTAAGGGAAGTCTTTCATAAGTATAGAAACATAAGAAGATTCAAGCTCAAAAGCATATACAAACTTAGTATCCAACAACACCTCTACTTTAGAATGGAGCGGGGGCTAAGGCACTTCCCAAGCTCACCCTCATAATAATGAGTATCCAACCTAAGGAACAAGTCTCAACATAGCATGAATAAAAGTAGATATTGTCCTCGGATTTGAGGACTCACCAAAAGCTTTCTTGGAGAACCAAACTAGCCACGTAGAGGAGGATGATCAAAAGGAGATCCAGTCTCTACATGGTGATATCATGTAGGCATAGAGTATGCATTAATACATTAAAATATACTAAGTATGTGGGGTGCAATGCATCAAATACAAATGCATAAACATAATCAATAGATATATAATCTCAATATGACATGCATGAGCAATGTTTGTAATAAAATATGCTTGTAAAACATTTAACATGCATAATATATCACACATATATGGGAGGAGACTTTTACTGACATAGACCAAGCAACTACAACTTGGAATCCAAGGCATGACACCCCCTCGGTACAGGTGACCGGGCATGACACCCCCCGGCGAAGTGTAGTTTACTTGCCAAGGCAAACCAAACATGATAACATGAAGTAGAAGGATCCACTAGCATAGCAAGGGTAAAATATATAAACCTATGGTGGCAGATATTTTAGATACTAAATACTTTATGTAAGGACCCTTTGTGTTGAGCCCCCATCTTAAACCTCAACTGATGCTTAGTCCAATCCCACGGAATATTTGAAGTAATCATACTTTAATAATAGCATGAGTAACTTGTAAGAGACATGATAACATGACATGAGTAGCTCATTAACATACTTGACCTCTATTGGTGAGCCTAACTTGATAACATGAGAGTAAATAATAATCATACATGATCCCTGGCCTTGACATGAATAGCTCACAATAGGTTAGAGTCTTGAAACAGGGATCAACTTGATACATGTAAATTCATAGATACTTTTCATGAATTCAATACATTCTTGAAATCTATTAATCATCATGAACTCACTTCACTTGTAAATCATGTAATAGTTCATCAACAACTTAGGAATTCTTATCATGTAATTTTATCAAACACATGGTGGCTGATACTTATTCAAAATCATGCAACTCAATAGTAAAACAAGAAGAGTAAACTCAATGCAAATCAATCCACCAATATTATAGTAAAATCCTCATTTAGGGTATCATGAAATCCATCACAAAAGCTCATAATAGTTCATAGTTTCATAGCTCAAATCATGCATAGTCTCAATAGACAAAAAAACAATTCATGGAATAACCTTGAAATAGATATTCATGCATAATCAATCAATACTTAATAAAAGCCCAACATAATTTATGTTCATATTTCATAATAAAGGATACACATAAGTAATACAACTTGAAATCATGCAAGTTTCATAAAAAGAGAAGGTTGGGCTCGGGTGAAAGGACCTATGGATGAAGACCCACATACCTTAAACCTTGAATTTCTTGAAATGAACTTGAAGGAGACTTGAAACTTAAGATGGATTCTTGAGTTCCAAAGTTGAGCTTCAAATCCTTGGATTTGAATGAGAGATTTGATAGAGTCTTGGAGAGGTTTTAGAAAGGGTTTTGTGAGTTATAGAGTTGAAAATGGCTAAGTATGGAAGATTTCATGTTAAAATGGGCATGGGGCTATTACCCCAATGCCCTTGGACAAAATGAGAAAACAGGGAAAAATTTCACACTTATCCATGCCCCAGGAGCGACGCAGACCAGATATGTAGGCACACTTACACTAGTCCGCACCCCTGGCGCGTCGCGGCTTAGGCAGCCACTGGAAATCGAAAATTATCAAAAATTATATTTACTACGGGTCTTCTAAATCCAAGTTATACCCATTTTTCACTCAATTTTTCTCCTAATCAAGAATATGAAGTCAGATTTCCAAAATCATGCACAGAGATATATGGAAATTACGATTATGGGGCATTCTGAAGGATATGAGGGGTGTTTCACTCAATCAGCCAAAACCGTTGGTGTTCTTGTGACACGTACCACTACACCTGCTCCTACCAAAGAGGCTAACTTCAGAGGAGTTATCACTATGCTCACATAGTTGGTAGCTGCCTAGAGTGGGAACCAGGGCTCACAGACTCCTATTTCTAGCTCTCAAGAGCCAACGGCTGCCACCAGACTAAGAGACTTTCTGAGGATGAACCCACTTGCCTACACTGGGTCAAAGGTTGAGGAGGACCCTCAAAACTTCATTGATGAGATGTGGAAGGTGTTGAAAACTATGCATGCGACTTAGACTGAGGGAGTGGAACTTGCTGCCCAGATATGGCAAATGTTTGGTACAATTAGTGGGAAGAGAGTAAAGGTGAGGACACTGAGCCTACTACTTGGAATGAGTTTGAAAGTGCCTTCCTCGATCACTTCTTTCCTCAAGAGTTGAGAAAGGCAAAGGTTGAGTAAGTATCTGAAACAAAAGGAGCTAACTTTATAAAGTACAGCCTAAAATTCAAGCAGTTATCCAGGTATGCCCCAGATATGGTCTATGATAAGAGAGAGAGGATGAGGAAATTCGTATCTTGGTTGGGTAAACATGTGAAGAAGGAGGGAAAAGCGGCATTGCTAATGCCATGTACGGATATTTCTAGAATAATAGTTTATGCCCAGCAATCTAAGGAGGATAAGAAGAAGGACAGAGAGGAACATCTGAGTAAGAAGGCCAAGTCAGCAGGGCTTGAGCCCAATTAGAACAAGCAGAATAAGGGAGATAAGTCATACTTCTAGAAAAGGTCCTTTAGCTATGCACCATATTAAGCAGTGCACCAACCCCCATGACGCAGGTATGATCAGATGTCCCATGGTCAGTCAAACTTTAGGGCCCAGGGTGCACACTCTCAAGCCAGTGTGACTCTTGGCTCTAAAGGGAAGCCACCTTGTGGTAAATGTGGCAAGATGCATCTAAGAGAATGTAGGGATGGAGGGAATGGTTATTATAAATGTGTCTAGTCAGTCCATTTTCAAGGGGAGTGTCCGATGTGGGGCAATAATGCCCAATCCTCTACCACAGCACCACCAGCGAAGGGTAACCAAAGGGGTACTGCACCAGGGGTAGGTGGTGGGATAAATCGTCTGTATGCAATAGGGAACTGACAATACCATAAGGTTGTACCAAATATTATGATTGGTATGCTTCAAGTTTTTACCTTTCCTTGCTTTGCTTTACTTGATGCGAGTGCAACTTGTTCTTTTGTGACGCCATATATGGCTGGTAAATTCAAGATTCTTCCTGAGTGCTTGCTTGAGCTGTTTTTTGTCTCTAATCCTATTGGTGATTCCATTCAAGCCAAGAGGATCTATAAATATTGTGTGGTGTCCATCTATCATAGAGATACTCTTACTGATTTGATTGGGTTAGAGATGGTCGATTTCTACGTAATCCTTGGTATGGACTAGCTTCACGCCTGCTATGCCTCTATTGATTGCAAAACTCGAACTGTCAAATTTTAGTTTTCTAATGAGCCTGTTATTGAGTGGAAGGGAGATTCTGTTGCTCCAAAGGGTAAGTTTATTTCTTACCTTAAGGCCTAAAGACTGATCTCTAAGGGATGTATCTACTACCTCGTGCAAGTCAAGTGTGATGATATTGAGCCCCTTACTCTTGAATTTGTTCCCATCACGAATAGGTTTCCTAATGTGTTTCCTGATGATCTACCCAGAGTCCCTCCTGATAGGAAGATCAACTTTGGAATTGATGTACTTCCTGGAACCCAGCCTATTTTCATTCCACCATATAGAATGGCCCTTACGGAGTTGAACGATTTAAAGAACATTTGAGGGATTTGCTAGAAAAGGGATTCAATAAGGTCGAGTGTCATGGGGCACTCCAGCCTTCTTCGTACGAAAGAAGGATGGTTCCTTTAGGATGTGTATTGACTACCATCAGTTGAATAAGGTGACAATCAAGAATAAGTATCCACTTCCGAGGATCAATGACTTGTTTGACCAACTTCAGGGTGCCACTATTTTCTCCAAGATAGACCTTAGATTGGGCTATCACCAATTCAAAGTGAAAGAAAGTGACATCCCAAAGACGGCTTGTCAAACACTATATGGTCACTTCAAATTCTTGGTGATATCATTTGGGTTGACAAAATGCACCTGCAACCTTTATGGACTTGATGAACAGAGTATTCAGATAGTATACTGACATGTTCATGATAGTGTTTATCGACGATATCTTGGTGTATTCCAGATATGAGGAAGAGCATGCTAATCACCTCAAAGTCGCTTTATAGACACTCAGTGATAATGAGTTATATGCAAAGTTTTCTAAGTGTGAGTTTTGGCTCAAATCAGTGACTTTCTTAGGCCATTAGGTTTCTAGATATGGAATTCGAATAGATACTCAGTATATCGAGGCAGTTAAGAACTAGCTAAGACTAACCTCACCGACCGAGATAACGAGTTTCTTGGGATCGGCTGGCTATTATCAAAGGTTTGTTGATGGATTTTCTTCCCTATCCACACTATTGACTAAACTAACTCAGAAAAAGGTCAAGTTTCAATGGTATGACGAGTGTGAGCGAAGTTTCCAAGAGCTGAAGACGAGATGAACTACTGCACTAGTCTTGACCTTGCCTGATGGGACAGATGGATTTGTTATCTACTGCGATGCTTGGAGAGTGGGATTGGGATGTGTGTTGACGCAGAAGAGGAAGGTTGTTGCCTACGCTTCTAGACAGCTTATGGTGCATGAGAAGAACTACCCCACTCATGACTTAGAGTTGGCAGCAATAGTGTTTACTCTGGAACTATGGCACCACTATTTATATGGAGCACATCTTGATATATTCATAGACCACAAGAGCCTGCAATACGTCTTCACCCTTAAAGAGCTTAACTTGAGGTAGAGGAGATGACTTGAGTTGTTTAAAGACTACGATCTCCCATGCAAGTCTTCAAAAAGTGTCATCTTAATGCTTGATTGATAGCTATTATTGTCGGTAAATTTGATGAGTAGTAGATGATCATCTAAATTATCCTTAAATTCCAACACACAAGCTCTTAACATTTCCACAATAGTTTGAATTGTACTCTCATCTTACCATATATTTAAGGATAAAATGGAGTGCTTAGGTTCACTTTGTTCCAAGTACCTTTTTTAATTATTTTCAAAAGTGAGAAGTAGATTGGAGACCATTGTCACGACCCAAGCCTGGGTCCTAGACGTGACACGGCGAATAGGGACACAAAGGGACCCCAAACAAGCCTCTTAACATATCAATCACACAGTCTTGGTCGCGGATGTAAAATAATAATAATAAGAGATATAATACAAGGGGAAGCGGGACTAAGGGAAGTCTTGATATTTATAATAGCATAAAAGAGTCAAGCTCATAGCATATGTTTATCAAATATCCAACACCACCTCTAAAATAGAGTGGACCGGGGGCCAAGACACTTTCTGGGCTCACCCTCATAGTAACAAGTGTTCAACTTAAAGAAATATCAAATAGCAAAAGTAGCATAGATAGTGTCCTCGGACTCAAGGACTCATCAAAGCATATCTTCCGAAGTACCTAACTAGCCATGTGGAGAATGATCAAAGGTGGTCCGGTCCCTACATGGTAATATCATGTAGGCATAGAGTATGGGTTAGTATGTTTAAATATACTAAGTATGTAGGATGCAATGCAACAAGACATAAGCCAATATAGACAAAATGCATAATCACAAGCAATGGATATGTATAGTTATCAATATGGTATGCATGATAAATGCTTGAAGTAAAACATGGTTGTAAATCATAGAACTTACACAGTACATATCACATGTGCGGGAAAAGACCATAACCGATATAGACCAAGCGAGCTACTACTTGGAATCCAAGGCATGTCACCCCCTCAACAAAGTGATTGAACTATGTCACCCCTTAACAAGGTGATTGAGGTATTACCCCTCAACAAGGTGATTGAGGCATGTCACCCCCTCAGCATAGTGATTGAGGTATGTCACCCCTCAACAAGGTGATTGAGGCATGTCACACCCTCAACAAGGTGATTGAGGCATGTCACCCCCTCAACAAGGTGATGGAGGCATGTCACCCCCTCAACAAGGTGTGGTCTACTTGCAACATCATAGATACTTTTCATGAATTCAACACACACGTGCAAGCCCTTCATCATCATAATGTCACTTGACTTATAATTCATGTAATAGATCATCAATAACATGAGAATCCTTATCATGACATTTTATCAAACACTTTGTGGGTTCATAATGCTTGCTCAAAATTATGCAATTCAAGAGTCAAATAATAAGAGAAAACTCAATTCAAATCAACCCACCAACATATAGTAAAACCCTCATATAGGGTACCTTGAAATCCATCATCAAATCTCATAATAGATCATAGTTTCATAACTGAAAACATGAATAGTCTCAATAGACAAAATCAGTTCGTGGTATAAGCTTGAAATAGATAGACATACATAATCAATCAATATTTCATAAAATTCCAACATAATTTATAATAATAATCTATAATAAGAGATACCCATAGATGATACAACCTGAAAATATGCAATTTTCATAAAAAGGGAGATTAGGCTCCACGGGTGAAAGAACCCAATGGATGAAACCCACATACTTAAAACTTGGGTTTTCTTGAGTTGAGCTTGAAGGAAATTTAGAGGTTGAAGAGAATTCTTGAGTTCCAAAGTTAAGCCTGAAATCCTTGAAATTTGAATGAGATACTTAGTTAAGTCTTGGAGAGGTTTTTATGGGTTTTGAGTGATGTCGAGTTAAAAAAATGGCTAAGTATAGATGTTTTCATGCATAAGTGGGCATGGGGCTATGACCCCAATGCCCTTGGCTGACACAGGAAAATTAAAGAAAAATTAATACTGGTCCACGTCTGGTCCGCGATGCGAACCCAACGCGAAGACAAATTAACATTGATCTACTCCCTGGTACCTCGCGGCTAGGCGCGGATGCTCTCTGAAATCGTAAATTAGCAAAATTTATTTTTCGCTATGGGTCCTCTAAAGTTTGAGTTATACCCATTTCCCACTTAATTTTGCCTCCTGATCGAGAATATGAAGTTGAATTTTTGATATCACGCACAGATTTTAAGATATATGGAAGTTACGATTATGGGCATTTCCAAAGCACAATTTGGGGCATTTTAATATCTCCCCCTTAGGAACAGTCTTCCCCGAATTTCAAAAAAACGTGCACAAGAGGAGAAATCATGAACATTTCAGCCTAACATAAATGCAACAAATGCACTTAAACATCATTTTCAAAAAAAATCTCATCATAAGTGTCAAAAATCACTATAAACTTTTTACCATGAACATGAATGCATACAAAATGACATAAGGGCTGAAACTTAAGACTTGAAATCTTATGGTGACTTAAATTAGTAGCTTCGGCTTGAGTAGAGTGGAAGAGATATGGATATTTCTTTCTCGTTTCCGCCTCTGCTTCCGATGTGGCACTTTCAACTTGTTGGTTCCTCTAATGGACCATGATAGAAGCTATATCTTTATTTTTGTCATGCCCTGAACCTGGGGCCTAGACGTGATCGGTGAATGGGGACCCGAAGGAACCTTAAACAAGCCTCATAGCATATCACTACACATCCTTGGTCGCGAAAGCAACTAAATGACAATAAGAGATAAGCATAAACAAGGGGAATCGGGTCTAAAGTAAAGAGTCAAACACTTGAATTACATAAATGAGTCAAAGCTCAAGTGTAATACATAACTTGTCAAACAACACCTCTAGACATAGAACTTAGTGGGAGCCACGACAAACAACTTGGTCACCCTCATAGTCATAAGTATTCCAAATTATACAAGATGTAGTCTGAACATAAGCATGAAAGAAAATAGATATTGTCCCCGGACATGAGGACTCACCAAAAGCTAACTTGAACAATCCATCTACCAACGAGGAGAATCAATCAGGGCTCTGATTCCTACATGGTAACAACATGTAGGCATAAAGTATGAGTTAGTTAGTTTGAATGTACTAAGTATGCAGGGTGCAATGCATGTAACTTACCAAAACCTTCATATTAACGTTAAATGAAAAGGCACATAATATCGAAAGAGCTGACTATAAAAGAATGTAATATAACGAGATGTTATAAAAGTCATGATGCGTGAAATGCAAATAATGCACTCGTTTACATATATATTGGGGATGTGACTTCAACCGACATAAGTAAGACCAAGCGGCTATTACTTAGAATTCCAATGAAATCCCCTCATCGGTAAAGAGGTGATCTACTTGCCAAGGGTAAACCATACTTCACCTTACGGGACAACTCCCTCTTCGTATGAAGTAACCTTCCTTAAGGGATAACTCCCTTTTTGGATAGGATTTTCACAAAATCACAAATCAAATCGTTTTCTTCTCCTTATGGGACAACTCCCTCTTTGGATCTGAAACCTATGCTAGGCACATAATCCAAGGAAAAGTAGAGGGCCCTTGGGGATAGCCCTAATGCCCCCAATCCATCGATGGTAAGCCATCATCCCACAAGAATAGATATACGTATATATATATATATACACACACACACATACACATACATACTTTCAAACGACGTAAATCATTTTTGAAACCATTTCAATGCATTCTGAGGCTTAAAGGCCAAAACATAATTTCATAATCTATATACTCATGCATAGGA
>JAPFFP010025488.1:0-16095 GCA_026153255.1 Solanum medicagineum | reverse complement strand
AAGGGCTTTGACCTTACACAAAATGGAATACTTTATTGCCAAAATAGATTATGTGTGCCTGATATTAATGGACTAAGACAGAGGACAATGGAAGAAGCCCATCATTCCAGATATTCCATCCATCCAAGATAAACTAAGATGTATTATGACCTGAAGGGAATGTTTTTGTGGGGAGGCATGAAAAAGGATCTTGCAGAATTTTTGGCTCAATGTCCAAATTGCCAACAAGTTAAAGTAGAGCACCAAAAGCCGGGAGGTTATATGCAGTACAGCGCTTCCAACATGGAAATAGGATATGACCAATATGGATTTTATCATTAGGTTGCCTCGCTAATTTCAGAAGTTTGACTCCATATGGGTAATAGTTGATAGATTCACAAAGTCAGCACACTTCTTGCCAGTAAGGAGTGATTATACAGCTGAAGAATATGCCAAGTTATACCTCAAAGAAATAGTCAGGTTACATGGGGTCCCAATCTCAATTATATCTGATCGAGGAGCTCAATTCACTGCAAATTTTGGAAATCCTTCCTAAGGATGTTAGGGACACAAGTGAATTTGAGTACAGCTTTCCACCCTCAAACAGGCGGTCAAGTAGAACGAACTATTCAAACACTTGAAGATATGTTGCTAGCTTATGCATTGGACTTTAAAGGTAGTTGGGTGGACTATTTGCCACTAATTGAATTTTCCTATAATAATAGCTACCACCCAAGTATCAAGATGGCACCTTATGAAGCTTTTTATATGGAAGGACATGTAGGTCACTAATTGGATGGTTTGAAGTGGGTAAAACCACCTTGCTTGGGCCAGATCTAGTACAACATACTAGAAATAGCCCAAAGTCATCACAAATCATATGCGAATGCTAGGAGGAGACGACTAGAACTCTCAGTAGGGGATTGGGTATAATGGTATCTCCAATGAAAGGGGTTATGAGTTTTGTTAAGAGAGAAAAACTGAGCCCACGTTACATAGGGCCATATAAAATTATTAGGAGGTTCGGGCAGGTTGCATATGAATTAGAGCTACCCCAAGAGCTTTCATTGGTTCATCCAGTTTTCCATGTCTCAATGCTTCGAAAATGCATAGGTCACCCATCTCGTATCACTCCTATTGAAGATGTGCAAGTTATAGAAGATCTCAACTATGAAGAGATATATGTTGCTATTCTAGATCATTAAGTTAAGAAGCTAGAGAATAAAGAAATAGCTTCAGTGAAAGTACTTTAGAGGAACCAGCAGGCAGAAGAGATAACATGGTAGGCTGAGGACACGATGAAATCAACATACCCTCACTTATTTGAAGCTAATGAGAAAGTGCAACATGCAAAACTGGGGGCCTTAATAGGTACATTGTTCGAACGATTATTGCGTTGAACATGGTTAAACTATCTAATTATGCTAACATTCGAGAAAGAATGTTCCTAAGGGGGGAGGATGTAACACCCCACACCTTATATGTACTAGTCCTATGCACGTGAAACATGATATGGCTTGGTCAAATTAGCGCCTATTTTTAGAAGTGCTTGAATCTCAAATTAGAAGGCGATATGTACGTCTAACGCTTAAGAGGGTCGAGTTTATAGAAGTTATAAGTCAAATTGAGGAGATTGCGGCCTCACATGAAGTGAGAGAAGTCAGGTGCTTGCAGGAATTAGGAAGCTAGCGGGTGAGACCTACTTCCTTAGCTTAAATTTGCTAGCTAGACGGAGAAGAGGCCCGACGTCGAATCTGTCCAAGTCCGGTTATGAATAAAGTCCGTGTTAAGGATGTAGCTTTAGCCCATGTTTTAGCATCATAAACGGACTACACTTTCAGCCCAAGGATGCCAAAATACATCACAATTTCTTTGATAATTTAGGCCCAAACTAACTAAGAGAGGGGAAAAATGGACAGCAAAGGCCCATCAATTTTGAGCCCCTTAAGGCCCAAGGGAAAGGGGGAAAATGTTACATTAATCACTTGATAAAATAATGTTTATAATGGAAAAGTAATTCGGCCAAGTGCTCCTTTAAAAGGGTCTTACAAGCAGCTTACTCAAGTCACTTAACTTGGACAAAACTCAGATTGTTTTTCCAAGTTTTCTCTTAACTCTTTCTTGACTTTACAAGCAGCTACAAGAGACTTTTAGGGTTCCTGGAGAAGCGCTAAAACATCAAGGTAAGGTTAAGTAATTATAGTTGTGTATTTAGTATGGTTTCTTCATGAAAAACAAGAAGTATATGCTAGTTATGCTTGTGCTGGAAATTTGGACAGCATGTGTCCTAAGGATTGTGGTGCACTTTTTTTGTTACTCAAGAGGACTTTCTCTTCTTGGTTGGATGAACTATGAAGAAAGACTTATGTTTTAAACACGTTTTAGTTTTTTAGTGATTTAACTAGGCTGCTACACCACTTTTACTGTCCACAAAAGTGAATATTTATATGATATCGCAATTGTGTTCTTAGTACAAACTTATGGGCTGGTAGTTGGGAATTGTTGTTCCACAACCTCCATATACTTTGGGACTATTTTTGAATTTTTTGAAGGCTGATATTATGTGTAAATAATGTTTGATACAGTCTAGTTAAAGTCGAAATAAGTTTGGGATTGTTGACGTCGAAATGTAGCGAGACGACGTAATGTTATGCCACCTATTTGTGTGTTGTTTAAGATTGTTCTTCCTTGTACCTTGTGAACTGTTGTAAGACAATTAAGGGTCTAAAACAAGTTGTATATTGCATGTATATAAGAATGGTTATTAGAAAATATGATTATAAGTGGAAAGGTTGAAAGAATACCTTTGGGTCGCTAAATACAAGCTTTCTGCCAGGATGTTACTTTTTATAAGATTGGACTGCCAAGAAGTATTTCTTACCTGCTACTACTAGTATTAGTTTCTACTCTTTTATAGATAAATATTTGAGGGAAAAGGAGGTTACTATAAGGTAATAACGAGGTCATGTATCGAGGTATGTAAGGCTACTTGATTTCGTATTATTTGGAATGAAACATCGATCCCTCCTTGGCACACAAAGGCACTTACCAACTCCGACACAACTATTAAGCGTGTCTCCACTCTTTCACATATTTATATGCTCCCATACATAGTCACCTTCAAATCTGCATATATACTTGGATAACAAGTTACATGGGTTCTTGTTGCTAAATGAAGTTCACGAGTTGTTTCATCTCATACGCATTTCATTAATTGTGTAAGGTACTCTTTTCATTGTCGTATTCTCTTGTATGATTATTTGCATGTCACATTCTACATCTACAATCCTGCAGCTCCAATATTATGACCACTAGAAGAATCATCTCAAAAGTAATAGAAAGATAAAGTATATTGCTTATTGATGGGTGGTAACCTGTGGGGTGGAAGAATCATCGAGCCAGGGTCGATCCCATTACGAGGGGGGTAGCCCATGGGGTGAAAGGAAAAGCCTCGCTAGGGCATATCCCGATATAGATTTACCACTGATCAGCTAGTCATTTGTATTACTTGTTGTGCACAGATTATACAGTAAAAGTAAAGTAATAAAAACAACATAAACTACATGATTCCACAGTATGATTAAAGGTGGTCCCTTATACTTACACCAGTGCATAGTTTCATTTGGGTTCTTACTTCATATATAGTACTTTATGCCTTATATATTCAGTACATTATCTCTCACTGATGTCCCTTATGGGGGAACTGCATTTTATGTTGCAGGTACAGGTGCTAGTAGCTCTCCCCAGTAGTAGTATAGAATATCCAGCTTTTGTTACCAAGCTCCAGGTTGCTTCGTAGTTTTGTGTGTCTAGAGCTTATATTACTGTATTGTATAGTTAGTTGAGGCGGGGCTTGTCCCGACCCTTACAGATACTTTTCCTTATTTAGAGGCTTTATATACTATGTAAATTAAAGTGTGGTCATATGTCATACTTTAGACAACATGGCCCCAACGGCCTAGCCATATTCATTTCCTTTTGGCTTGTTATTACTTTTTACTTTCTTAAAGGCATGTTGAATGAAGAAATCCCTTATAATATGTATAGTAAGAACATGGATACAAGTTGGTTCTCCCGAGCCTTATCGGCAACCAGTTCCTGTTCGCCTTAACGGGGCTTTGGGCATGACAGAACCGGTAGAAAGTGAGCCAATTTTGTCATCCTATCAACAACAATCCAAATGGAATCAAAACCCTTTCTAGTCTTGGGCAACCCAACCACAAAATCCATACTTATATTTTTCCGCCTCCAAGTAGGGACCTCAATGTCTTGGGTTAGGCTGCCCGTCCTTTGATGTTCGGCTTTGACTTGTTGATAACTATGACAATGGGAAATGAATTTGGCGATGTTCCTCTTCATGCATCCCCACCAATACACATCTCTCAAGTCTCTATACAATTTGGTGGAAACGGAGTGGATAGAATAAGAAGAGATATGGGCCTCATCAAGGATTCTCTCCCTCAAACCATCAATACAATGCACACACAACCTACCTTGGTACCTAAGGGCACCATCTCCCCCTTTGGAGAAAACCTCCACCTTGCGCTCTTTTACTAAGACCTTCAACTCTAACAAAGAGGAATCAAGATCTTGCTTTTCTTTCCCCACATCAAACAATAAAGACCTAGAACCATCCATAACAACAATGCCTCCATTACTAACCACTTCCAACCTAACTCCCAATCCATGCAATCCATGCACCTCCCTAGCCATCTACTTATCACCACCATCCACATGAGCTATACTACCCATAGACACCCTACTGAAAGCATCTGCCACCATATTTGCCTTACCAGGATGATAATGAACACTCATATCATACTCCTTAGGAAGTTCTAACCATCTCCTTTGCCTCAAATTGAGATCCTTTTAAGTGAAGACATATTGTAGTATCTTATGATCTGTGAACACATCAATATGCACCCCATACAAGTAATGACGCTAAATCTTTAATGCAAACACAACGACGGCTAACTTAAGATCATGGGTAGGGTAGTTCTTTTCATGCACTTTGAGTTGTCTAGAAGCATAGGTTATGACCTTACCATTTTGCATCAACATACAACCCAAACCAACCGAGGAAGCATCACAATGTACAACAAATCCCTCAAGCCCATCTTGTAGTGAAAATATAGGAGTGGACACAAGCTTATGTTTCAAGGTTTGGAAGCTTCTCTCACATTCATCTGTCAACAAAAACTTAACCTTCTTTTGAGTCAATTTTGTCATAGGGGAAGCAATAGAAGAGAACCCATTCCCAAACCTCCAATAGTAGCCCACTAAGCCCAAGAAACTCATAATATTTGACAGGGTCAATGATCTAGGCCAATTTTTAATCACATCGGTCTTTTTAGGATCCACCTTTATACCATCCCATGACACCATATGCCTCAGGAAAGCAACCTTCTTCAACCAATATTCATAGTTTTCATATTTAACATACAATTTCTACTCCCTCAATATTTGCAACACAACCCTCAAATGAGCCCAATGCTCCTCCTCACCACGAGAATAGATCAAAATGTCATCAATGATGACCACAACAAAGGAATCAAGGTAGGTTTAAAGACCCTATTTATTAGGTCCATAAAGATGGCAGGTGCATTGGTCAACCCAAAAGACATCACCACAAATTCATAATGCCCATATCTAGTCCAGAAAGCCATCTTGGGAACATCACACTCCCTCACTTTCAATTGATGATACTCGAACCAAAGCTAAATATTAGAGAAAGGCCTTGCCCTTTGCAATTGGTTAAACAAATCATCAATCCTTGGAAGAGGATACTAATTCTTGATAGTGACCCTATTGAGTTGTCGGTAGTCAATACACATCCTAAGGGATCCATCCTTCTTTTTCACAAACAACATTGGAGCACCCCAAAGTGATTGGCTAGGTCTAATAAATCCCTTCTCCAACAAGTCCCTCAACTGTTCCTTCAGCTCCTTCAACTCCGCCGAGGCCATAGGGTAAGGGGGAATGGAAATAGGTTGAGTATCGGGGAGGAGGTATATGCCAAAGTCTATTTCCCTTTAAGGAGGAACACCGAGAAGTTTATTTGGGAAGACATCAAGAAAATTACAATCGGGACCAACTCTATGGGAAGGACTTTAGACTCCATATCCATAACCCTCAAAAGATGGTAAATACACCCCTTAGACATGAACTTACGAGCTTTAATGCAAGAGATGAATCTACCCTTGACCACCACATCTTGACTTTCCAACTCAAGTATGGGTTCGTTTGGAAATTCGTGTTTGACCTTATGGGTTCTACAGTCAATAGAAGCATAGTATGCAAGTAACCAACACATCCCAAGAATAATACAATATCAACCATGTCTAACTCAACAACATCACAAGGCAAGATTTTATGCAAGATGCAAATAGGACAACTTCTATAAACTTTTATAGCAACAATAGAGACACAAATAGGAGTAGACACCTCATATGACTCATGCAATAACTCGAGGTCAACATGGAAACTTTTGGAAACAAAGGGGGAAACAAAAGAATGAGTGCCACCCGGATCAATCAATGCATACACATCAAAGTCAAAGATTTTCAACATACCGATAACAACCTCGGGAATTTCATCAACCCTTTGCCTCCCATGCAAAGCATAGAATCGATTATGCCTTGGGGAACCATCTTGTCGGCCACCTCTCCATAAAGGAACCGCAATAGCACCTTGTGGACGAACTTCTTTTCCCTTGTTGCAATTTCAAGGGATATCCACCTTTTTGTGACCCACCTCCTCATAACCAAAGCATGCATTAGTATCTCTTAAACATGGGCCCTTATGACCCCTTCCATACCTAGGACACACCTCATTAGGAAACACAACACCAACACCTTGGGCCCTTTTGAAAGTCATTGGCAACCCTTCTTTGAAATGAATGAGAAGATCCTTGGCATTTATGGAACTGGCCACCCTTTTGGAACTTACCCTCAAAACGGGCCTTTTTGCCTCATGACTCCTCCTCTTCCTCAATTTCTCTTCCTCCATTTATTTGGCATAGGTCATCAAACGGGACAAGTCCATATCACCGATCAACATAGCAAACCGGCATTCTTCACTCACTAAGTCAGACACCCCCATCACAAATTTGTTCACTCCTGACCTCAGGTCGGCAACCAAGAAAGGAGCAAACTTTGAAAGTTGGTTGAACTTGACGGCATATTCCCTCACACTTATTGACCCTTGTCTCAAATTCATAAATTCCACCAATTTAGCTTCCCTACGCTCAAGAGGAAAAAATCGATTAAGGAAAGCCACTTTGAACTCTTCTCAAAACACCACATAGTTGACTCCCTTCTCTTCTTTCCATTAGTTGTACCATATTTTTGCTACCCCTTTGAGTTCGTAGGCCACCAACTCCGTTTTTTCTTCTGGTCTCACGCCTATCATAGCCAATAACTTGTAGGCCTCATCAATAAGCTCTTAAGGGTCCTCATTTGCCTTTGACCTATAGTATTCTATGGGATTTATTCTCATGAAGTTTCTCACCCAAGAACCCAGTGTAGTAGCATGAGGGGCTTAGTCCCCTTGATTGGCTTGATTAGCCACCACTTGTGCAAGCAAGGTAAGAGCATTCCTAAGCTCTCCATTGGCTGGTTGGTCCTCTATTGTGCGGGCACGTTTCCCTCTCGTGTTAGGCATGATCTAGCATAGAAAAGAACAAACATTAGGTAAAGAAATCTTACTTCAACTCTATAGCACGACTTAGAACATGAACAAGGGTAACATTTCCTAAAATGTTTCATAGCCTCCTACTAAAAGTTGTGCTGCACAATACAACCATGAATAAGACTCTAATCAACGCGATGTGTTGGACTCCAAGGATCTAACAACCTAGTACTCTAATACCACCTTGTCATGACCCAAGCCTAGGGCCTAGACATGACCGGTGATTGGGGAACCCAAAGGGACCCCAAAAAGAGCCTCATAGCATATCATTACACATCCTTGGTCGCGAAAGCAATTAGAATGAAAATAAGAGATAAATGTAAACAAGGGGAATTGGGACTAAGGATAACTCCATATCATAAATACCAAGAGACAATAGTGTCACAGCTCATAGTGTAGATACATAACATGTCTAATAACACCTCTAGTACATAGATAAGAGCAGAGGCCAAGACAAAGCAACCTGGCTAACCCTCATAGTCAATATGCAAGTCAAGAGAGAAAGTCTTAATACATAGCAAGAGATTACAAGTAAAATCCCCGAAATGGAGGACTCACCAACAAGCTTGGTAAAATTCGTACTAGCCACGTAAAGGAGGATGATCAAGCGGTTCCTACATGGTGACATCATGTAGGCATAGAGTATGCATTAGTACGTTTGAATACACTAAGTATGTAGGATGTAGTGCAACAATAGATAGGCATCATAATCAAAATGCTTGATTAGACAATAGATGAGCATATGTCAATATGATATGAATGGAAGATGCTTGGGTTAAATCATACTTTCATAAAACATAACATATGTGGAGGGAGTGACCACTTCTTAGTGCAATCCAAGGCCTATCTCCCACTTGGAGAGGTGCATGAGGAATGATCCTTTCCATGAGGTTGTTGAGGTACAAACCTCCCAACGGGTTGATGGGTACAAACCCCCCAACATGGTTGATGTAGTACAAACCCCCAACATGGTTGATGGAGTACAAGCCCCCCAACAAGGTTGATGGGCACAAACCCCGAACATGGTTGATGGATAGTCACACCCTACCACCTATGGTGACTGGAGTACAAACCCCTCGATAGGTTAATGGGTACAAACCCCCAACAAGGTTGATGGATCGTCGCACCCTACCACCCATGGTGACTGGAGTACAAACCCCCTGATAGATTAACAAGGTACGAACCCCATGACATGGTTACCCAGAGCGCAACCCCCGAGTAGGGCATGGTCACAAGCCAACACTAAATATAATAATATCATTTATACATTCATCCCTCTCATAGTCATCTAGTCATCATATACATTCAAACATTTCATCATCATTCTATTCTCATTTCATCATCATTCTATTCTCATTTCATCATCATATAACCATCATAAACATATATGCATTTCATAATCATTTCATCATCATTCTATCATCATTTCATCATCATTCTTTCATCATATAGTCATTTAACTACAAGCATTCAGCCCTCAATTCCTCGTAAGCTATAACCAGACATTTTATCAAACACTTAGAGGGTGTGTAGTGCTAGTATCAAATCATGCAATTCAAGAGTGAAATCACGCTAGTAAATTCAACATAAAACCTTCAATAGATACTTGCTAAGACCCTCAAACAACATACATCATAACCCTTTGTCAAATCTTACAATAGATCATAGATTCATAGCCCAAAACATGGTAAAATAGTCACAATATCATGTACCTCAACTTAGTGTGCAGTGAATTTCATAATAAATAACACCCTTGAATAAATCAACTTTTAGTCATGCAATTTTGAGTATAAAGAGCTTGGGTATCATGAGTGATAGGAACCCATGAAAAAAACTCACATACCTTAGCCTTGGAGATGAACTTGATCATGATTTGAGATGGAGACTTGGAGCTTGAGAGGAAATCCTTAAATTCGGAGAGGGTTTTGAGGCTTGAGTTTAGGAGCAAAATATTGACCAAGTGTTTGAATGACTATTGGGGAATGTTTTGAATGATTTGAGGCTAAAAAATGGCTAAGTATAGGTATTGTCATATTTGGAAATAGTTAGGCCAAAGTTAAAAATCTTCACACAATAATTTACCAATGTGTATTACAGACGCGGTGCGGAAACAACACTGAAAATTGCATTTTTGGAAAATTGAAATTGCTAATTGTTTTCTCTTAAATTGGGCTTAGACCCATTTTTCACTTAAAATGACCTCCTAATAAGAATACGAAGTTGAATTTTTGATAATATGCATGAATTTTGAGATATATGAAAATTATGATTCCACGCACTTCCAAGGCACATTTTGGGGCACTTTTTGGGATCGTTTCAAAGGTAGGATTTAAAGACCCTATTAATAAGATCCATGAATATAACCAGTGCATTATTCAACCTAAATGACATAACCATAAACTCAAAGTGCCCATACCTAGTCCAGAAGGCTGTCTTGGAAATGTCACACTCCCTCTTTCACTTGGTGAAACTCGGGCCAAAGATCAATCTTAGAGAAGTGACTAGCCCATTAAAGTTAATCAAAAAGGTCATCAATCGTTAGTAGAGGGTACGTATTCTTGATGCTAACTCTATTAAGTTGCCGGTATGAAACGCCCCAAAAAAAGTGCCCAAATTTGCCTCAAATATGTTGATAATCATAATTTCGATCTATCTCAAAAACCATGCGTGATATCGAAAATTCGACCTCATATTCGTGATCAAAGGGTAAAATTGAGTGCGCAATGGTCTAACCTAGACTTTAGAGCAACCATATCAAAATTTAATTTTTCAAAAAATTCCTTATTCAGTGTCGATCCGCGCCCCTGGCGCGACACGACCAGGGCATGGAGACGTGTATTTTTTGTTGCCACTTCACTGTTTCGGTCTAAGGATTTGAGGCCCTGGCCCTAAGACTTCCCATGCCTAAAAACACCTATACTTAGTCATTTTTCAACCCCATATAATTTAAGACATTCCCCAAAGCCCTCTTTAACACTTAGACAATTATTTCACTCAAATTCAAGTGTCCCCAACTCATTTTGGATCTTAAGAAATTCACTCAAGCTTCAAGTTCTCATTCCAATCTTCATCAAGGGAATCTCCAAAGTTGAGTTATGTGGCTTTCAACCATTGGGTCCTTTCACACATTGTGTCCAACCTTTCTTTTTTATAGAAATGACATGTTTTCAACTTGATTTACTTATGGGTATTCTTACTATGAACTTGATTATAAACTATGTTGCAATTTTCATGAAATGTGGACTGTTTAAGCATGTCTTAAGTTATGAATCTATCATCGATGATGAGATTTGATGAAGGGTTTTAATGTATCTTGCATGAGGTTGTTACCAAGTGTTGGTGGGCTGATTTAAATTAAGTTCTCTCACATGATTTTTCTCTTTAATTGCATTATTTTGAACTAGAATTACACATATCTCAAGTGTTTGATAAAATGTCCGGTTTATGGTTCTTGAGTTATTGATGATCTATTGCATGACCTATGATTTGAATGACTTTATGATGATGAAAGGAAGGTATATACATGTTGGTTTCATGAAAAGTATCTATAGTGTTTCAAGTTACCACACATTATTGAGAGGGTACTATGCCTCAATCACCATGGATGGTAGGGTTTGACAACCGTCAACCAAATTAAGGGGTTGATACCTCAATCAACATGGATGGTAGGGTGTGATAACCATCAACCAATTGAGGGGTTGATACCTCAATCACCATGGATGGTATGGTGTGACAACCGTCAACCAATTGAGGTGTTGATATCTCAACCACCATGGATGGTAGGGTGTGCAAACCATCAACCAATTGAGGGGTTGATACCTCAAACACCATGGATGGTAGGGTGTGACAATCATCAACCAATTGAGGGGTTAATACTTCAATTGCCTGTCCAAGGGGGTGGTTGGCCTTGGATTCCATAATGATGGTCTCTTACTACATATGTAATATGTTCTATATAAGCATATTTACTTCAAGGATCATTCATGCATGCCATATTGTTATATGCTCATCCACTGCCTAATTATGCATTTTGACTGTGTTGCTTATCTTTTGTAGCATTACATCCTATATACTTAGTACATTCAAACATACTAACATATACTCTATGCCTATATGATGTTACCATGTGGGTCTGGAGCTCCACTTGATCATCCTCCTCCTCCATGTGGCTAGTACTATCTCTTGAAGCAAGCTTGGTGAGTCCTTAACTCCGAGGACATTAGTATTGATCCTATGTTATGTAAAGAATCTTTTCTTCACTTAGATGCGTATGACTATGAGGGCAAGCTCGTAAAGTTGTCTTGGACCCCTCTCAATCTATGCTAGAGGTGTTGTTGGACAAGTTATGTATTACGCTTTGAGCTATGACTCCTTTGATGATTTATGCTATGAAAGATTTCCATTAGTCCCTTACCTTTATTTGTATTTACTTATTGTTGTTTAATTGCTTCCGTAACCAAGGATGTGTAAATGATATTCTAAGAGGCTTGTTTGGGGTCCCCTTGGGTTCCCATTCGTCATGTCATGTCTACGCCCTAGGCTTGGGCCGTGTCACTTTAATTAATGAACATTCTAAGAGAACCAAGCTCTTCTTCACAACTAACACCAGTGTACCCCCAAGATCACTTACTAGGCCTTATAAACCCCTTCTCCAACAAATCTTTAAATTTCTCCTTCCACTCCTTCAACTCCACCGGGGCCTTACAGTAAGGGGGAATAGAAATGGGTTAAGTATCGGGAAGAAGGTCTATACGAAAGTCTATTTCCCATTCGAGAGGAACACTGGAAGCTCATCGGGAAAGACATAAAGGAACTCATTAACCACCGGAACTGACTCTATTGGAAGGACTTTGGACTCAATATCCCTAACCCTCACAAGATGATAGAGACACCCCTTAGAGATAAGCTTTTGGACTTTAATGCAAGAAATGAATCGACCCTTGACCACCACATCACAACTTTCCCACTTAAGGATGGGTTCATTTAGGAATTGGAATTTGACCCTACGGGTTCCGCAATCAATAGAGACATAATATGCATGCAACCAATCCATCCCAAGAATGACATTAAAATCCACCATATCCAACTAAACAAAATAACAAGGCAAGATTTTATGCAAAATGAATACGGGACAATTTCTATAGACTCTTTTCACAGTAATAGTCTCACCAATTAGGGTAGACACTTCATATGGTTCACACAATAATTCATGGCTAACATGGAGCTTTTTGGCATTAAAAGGAGTAATAAAATTAAGAGTGACACCAAGGTCTATTAGTGCATACAGTTCTAGATAAAAAGCTTTTAACATAGCGGTGGCGACGTCGGGCACCTCATCCACTCCTTGTCTCCCTTAGAGAGTGTAGAAATGCTTTTTCCTTGGGGCACCTCCTTGTTGACCTCCTCTCCCCCTTAGGACCCGCCTTTGCACCTTGGCCTTGTGGACGACCATCTCTACCTCTATGTTGTGCATGTGGGGAATCAATCACTTTATGACCCACCTCACCACAACCAAAGAAAGCATTTGAGTTTCTCATGTATAGGTCATTATGGTTCCTACCACATCTTTTCCACATGGGGTTAGGCACCACACCACCTCCACATTGGAATCTTCGATTATCATTAGCAAACCTTTTATTAGGATCATTGGAAGACCCTTAGCCTTGGAACTTGTGGCCATGAGGAAACGACCACCCTTAGGATTTTGGAATCCACATTCAAGATGAGCCCTCTTTGCCTCACCCATTCTCCGCTTTCTCAACTTCTCCCTCTCTAATTGTTCGGCATAAGTCATGAGCCAGGACAAATCCATATTACATATCAACATGGTGGCATGATATTCCTTATTAACCTAGTCGGACACACCCACCACAAATTTGTTCATCCTACACCTAGACTCGACCACCAATTGTGGAGCATACTTGGAGTTGGTTGAAATTAAGGGCATACTCTCTCACACTCATAGACCCTTGCTTTAGATTCATAAATTAAATCATTTTCGCCTTCCTTAGCTCAAGAGGGAAGAAATGATTAAGAAATGCCACCTTGAACTCTTTCAAAAGGATGACATTGTTATTTCCCTTCTCCACCTTCCATTGGGTGAACCAAATTTGAGCTACCCCTTTGAGTTGGTAGGCCGCCAATTCTACTTTCTCCTCTGACCTAACCCCCATAATGGACAACACTTTATACACTTCATCAATAAATTCTTGAGGATCCTCATCCACCTTAGACCCGTGGAACTCTGATGGGTTCATTCTCGTAAAATCCCTCACCCTAGAGGCCGGAGTAGGAGCATGAGGGGCTTAGGCCCCTTAGTTGATTTGAGTAGTCATGGCATGGGCCAACATGGTAATAGCATCTTGAAAATCTTCATGGGCCACTCCTCCATCTTGGGGAGCTGGAGAAGCGGGAGAAGTCGATTGTTCCTTGGGTGTACGAGCTCTTCTTCCTCTTGGGATCGACATGATCTAGAATATCAAAAAGCATTTGTTAAGGGAAAGTCTTACCTTAACTTCTATAGAACGACATAGACCATGAAAAAGGGAATCATTTCCTAAAATGCCTCATAGCCTCTTGCTCATAGATGCGGTGCACTTCACAACCATGAATAAGGCTCTAATCGACGCGGTGTGTTGGATTCCGAGGAACATTAACAACCTAGTGCTCTAATACTATGTTTTTCATGACCCAAGCCTAAGGCCTAGACGTGACACAGCAAATGATAACCTGAAGGGGCCTAAACAAGCCTCTTAGCATATCAATTACACATCCTTGGTCACGGTAGTAAAGTAAATAACAATAAGAATATAAACAAGGGAAAAAGGGGCTAAGCGAAGTCTTGATTTTTATAATGCATAAAGAGTCAAAGCTCAAAGCATAGATACATCAATTGTTCCAACAATACCTCTAAACATAGATTGGGCAGGGCCAAGACGCTTTCCGGGCTCACCTTCATAGTATCAAATGTTCAACATAAGAGATAAAAAAAAAGCAAGATTAACATAGCTAGTGTCCTCGAACTTAAGAACTCACCAAAAGCTTATCTTCAAGATGTCAAAACTAGTCACGTGGAGGATGATCGTGAGGAGCTCCGGTTCTTACATGGTAACATCTTATAGGCATAGAGTATGTGTTAGTATGTTTGAATGTACTAAGTATGTAGGATGCAATGCAACAAGACATAGGCAACATAATCAAAATGTATAATCATAAGCAATGGAAACGAATAGTAATAACATGGCATGCATGATCAATGCTTGAAGTAAAACATGTTTGTATAGAACATATTACATGTGTAGAAAGGGACCATCATCATAGACCAAGCAAAATATTATTCGGAATCCAAGGCATGTCACCCCTTGAAAGGTGATTCAAGTATCTACCCATCAACATGGTAGTAAAGGCATGTCATCCCCAGACAAGGTGGTCAAGGTATCTACACCTCAATATGGTAGTACAAGCATGTCAACCCCCAACAAGATGGTCAAGGTATTTTCCCCTCAAAATGGTAGTACGGGCATGTCACCCCTTGACAATGTGGTCAAGGTATCTACCAGTAACATGGTAGTACGGGCATGTCACCCCCCGAACAAGGTTGTTGGGCAGGTGACCCCCCAACAAGGTGTGGTCAACTTGTAACATTATAGATACTTCTCATGAATTTAACACATATATACATTCCTTTAATCATTATAAAGTCACTTGACTCATATGCCATGCAATATAACATCAATAAATAAAGAATCCTTAACAAGTCATTTTATCAAACACTTTGCGGGTATGTAATGCTAGTTCAAAATCAGGCAATTTAAGACTGAAAGCATGTGAAAAAAGACTCGAGGTAAATCAACCCACCAACAAATAGGACAACCCTCATTTGATATAGCTTGGAACCCCTCATCAAATCTCATAATAGATCATAGATTCATAGCTCAAAACATGCATAGTCACAATAAACAAACATCTCATAGTATAGGCTTGAAATAGGTAGACATGTGATTCCAATCAACATTTCATGAAACCCCAACATAATTTGTAATCATAAATTCATAATCGGTAATACCTATAAGTAACACAACTTTGAACATGCAATTTTCATAAAATGGGAGGTTGGGCACCATGGGTGAAAGGATCCAATGGTTGAAACCCACATACCTCAAATTTAGGGATTTCCTTGATGAAGATTTGAATGAGAACTTAAGGATTGAATGATGATGTTCTTTAGATCTAGAACTAAGCGTTGGACACTTGAATTTGGATGAAATATTTGGTTAAGTGTTAGAGAGGGTTTTGAGAGTGTTTAGAGTAATATAGAGTTGAAAATTTTCTAATTGTAAGTGTTTTTTGCATAAGAGGGCATGGGTCCAAGACCCTAATGCTTTAGGCCGAAATAGAAAAAATAAGGAAGTCACAACACTGCTCCGC
>JAPFFP010025477.1:0-16095 GCA_026153255.1 Solanum medicagineum | reverse complement strand
TATATATGTATGTATGTATGTATGTATGTATCTTTCCATATTATGTGCCCTTGTTATCTAACATTAAATGCAGGTTCGGTAAGTCATATGCATTCCATGTCTGAATACTTAGTACATTCAAACATACTAACGCATCACGACCCAAGCCTAGGCCTAGACATGAACGGCAAATAGGGAACCCAAGGATCCTCAAATAAGCCTCTTAGCATCTCATTACATATCCTTTGTCGCGGAAGCAAGATAAATCATCATAAGAAACATAAACAGGGAAAATTGGGACTAAGGGAGAGTGAGACTTATATTTAATTAGCTTGGATATCATAAGTGAGTCAAAGCTCAAACATAATACACATCTTGTCCAACAACACCGCTAACATAAAACTTAGCGGGGGCCAAGACAGCAACCGGGTTCACCCTCATAGCCAAAGCATACAAAAGAAAAAATAGTCTTTAATAAATAGCATACGAATGTGGACCAATGTCCAGGGAATGGAGGACTCACAACTAGTTTGAATGGATAACACTAGCCCATGTGGAGGATGATGATGACCAAATGGAGCTCCGGTTCTTACATGATAACATCATTTGGACATAGAGTATGCGTTAGGACATTTGAATGTACTCAGTATGTAGGATGCAATGCAACAAGATATAGGAAACATAATCGAAATGCATAAACATAGATAATGGATAACATATAACAATATGATATGCATGAATGGATGCTTCCGTAAAAATCATGATCATATAGATCATAATATATATGTAAGGAGAGACTATCATTATAGACCAAGCAAAGTAGTTCTTGGAATCCAAGGATTAACACACCTTTGGTAGTGGTTGAGATACCAACCCCTCAACATTGTTAATGGACTCATCACCCTCCATCATAGTGGTCAAGATACTAACCCCTCAATATGGTTAATGGAATTCATCACCCTCCATCATAGTGGTCAAGGTACTAACCCCTCAACATGGTTAATGGACTTCTCACCCTCCATCATAGAGGTCAAGATACTAACCCCTCAGCATGGTTATGGTCAACATGCCATACTATAGAAGCTCATCATGAAATTATCATGCATACATCATTCTTTGATCATCATAAAGTCATAGATATCATATGCCAAGCATTAGGCCTTCAACAATTCAAGAATTGTAATCTAGACATTTTATCAAACATTTGGCGGGTGTGTAATGGGGGTATGACCATGCAATTTAGAGATAAAATCATGTAAGAAAACACATTATAAAACCATCAATAAACACCTTGCAACACCCCCAAGACATTCACATCAAAACCCCTCATCAAATCTCACATTAGATTTAAGATTTATAGCTCAAAACATGCTAAGACAATCATACTTTCATGAAACCCCAATTCACTATGCAGTGAAATTTACAAGAATCAAGGCCTATGAGTAAATCAACTTTAAATCATATAATTTAAATAGAAAAGAGGATTGGGAACTATGGATGAAAGGACCCAATGGCTGAAACCCACATACCTTAGCTTTGGAGAAGTTCTTGATGAAGATTGAAAATGGAGGCTTGAAGCTTGAAGAAAATCCTTAGATCCGGAAGAGATTTGGACACCTGATTTTGGAGTGAAGTTTTAGAATAAGGGTTTGAGAGAATATTTTATCAATACAATGAAAAAATTAAGGGTTTTGGGACCTTGAATAAGCATACAAATGTCAACTAGAGCTTAGAAAAGGTGGGAACGGACCAAATAACCTTTCCTAAAAAGCTGTCTAACGGCTATTACAGGCCTCAGTACGACTTGTAGGACCCCTTACTGACCCCAAGGCTCAATTTCAAAGTCCCTAGGAATTTCTACGATCATGACCTACGAGTTGTACCACGACCTACGACTCATAATTGTGGGCTCGAAGCGCCACTCTGCACTGGCAGTCTTCAGTAAAATAACCATAAATTTTGACTCCGAACTCTAAATGAGATGAAACAAAGTGCGTCGGAAAGGTAACTCAAAGGTATTTCATTTGATATATTGTGGGACACACAGTTCCATGTGTGCTAAAAGTTATGCTAGTTTAAGGTTCATCCTTGCATGAACCATCACCCAAAACTCAACTCTTAGAGAAGTCTTGAACTCATTTAGGTACGAGGAGTCTCCCTTGAACCTAATAAAACCCCAACCTAACCAAATGAGGCTTGAATGATGCATACAAGAGAGTGGAGTTGCTGGGTGTCACAATATCTCCCCCTTGGCAACATTCGTTTTAGAATGTTGAAGAACAAGGCTTGAAAGGCTTGAATTAGAACATGAAACTTCCAATCATAAGATTCATTACACAACTTACTAGTTGAAAATCATAGTGTAGTTAATGGTCATATTAAAATGTATTCAAATCATTCAAAATATCATTTACAAAATCTCAACATAGGTGTAAAATCACCATGTATTTGCGAACTTAAATATGAATGCATATGAATGACGTAAGGGCTGAAACATAAGACTTGGAATCATAGAAAGGACTTGAAATGTTATAATAAGCTTGAATAGAATGAAAGTAATAAGGATATTGCTTCTCCATGTCAACACCGGCTTCCCGAGAGACATATACAAATAGACAACTCCTCCAAAGAGGGCCTTGGCGAACACCGCATCATTATCATTGAACTTCTCCATTCAACCATCCATACCTCTACCGGGACCTTCTCCTAAGTCAACTTATCCTCCACATCACCCACAATCTCAAGGAGTGCTATAGAACTAGAGGCACCAACACATCCCATCAACCTAGAAGCATGAAGATCCGAACTAACCCAAATCCTATCCATAGGCAATTCCCAAACTTATGCAACCTTACCGATGTCCCTCTACACTCTATAAGGACTCACAATCCTCTACTAAGTTGGCAACCTTAAATACACATAACCTACTTGGTACCATAACCACCATCTCCCCCTTGGGGGACAACCTCCACTCTATCCTCTTCTCACCCACAACTTCCAACTCTAACAAGGTGGAATCAAGGACTTGCCTAATCTAGAACTCTTAACCCAAGAAGATTTGGAACCATCAAGAACACTATACTACCATCCTCAACTTCCCTCAACCTAACTTCCAACCTAACCAATCGATGGACCATACTGGTCTCCTCTTTGCAACCATTTTCCATACATACTAGGCTACTTAGAGTACCAACCATAATACTAGCCTTACCGGAAAGACTAATGCACACTCATATCATAATTCTTAGGGACTCCTAACCACTTTCTTTTTATCATCAACTCACACCTACCTTATTTGGCAAACAACCTCTCATTCTCCTAGACTTGCAACACTACCCCAAAAGATTCACAAGCTGTAGACAAATCTATGCCCCATCATTAGAGACCACCACAAACATGTCAAGGTAGGGTTTTAAGACCCTATTCAAGAAACACACAAACATAGCCAATGCATAAATCAACCAAACAACTCCACCAATACTAATAATACTCACTTGGGGACAAAGCTCAAGTCAAAGATCAATCTTAGTGAAGCAACTAACCCATTGTAATTGCCCAAATAGACCAACCATCCTCAACCATCATATTACAATCTTATGGGTTCTACACTTATTGAAGACACAACATGCATGCAACTATTTTATCCCAAGTATAACATCAAATCCAACAAGTCACAGGGCAAGACTTAATGCAATATGAACATGAAAAAATACTTATGAACTTTCCAACAACAATGGACTCAACAAGGTGGGTAGACACCAAAGATTCACATAACAACTCGGGACACACAAGAATCCCACTAGCCAACAAAAGTAATAACGAAAGGAAAAGCGAAATCGGGATCCATCAAAATCAAAACCTTCAACTTACGTTCCTTTGCCTCCGTCTTTGAAGTGGCATGATCAACTAGAAGAGCAAAGAATATTCATTAGAGGGAAAAGCCCTATCTCACTTCTAAAGCACTACATAGATCATGAAGAAGGGAAACATTTCCTAAAACGGCGCATAGCCTCCTACTCATAGTTGTGGTGCACAAGACAACCATGAATAAGACTTCAATCGACACGGTGTGTTGGACTCCAAGGATCTATCAACCTAGCGCTCTGATACCATTTTTGTCATAATCCAACCCTAGGTCCTAGACATGATCGGCGAATGGGGAACTCGAAAAAACCCCAAACAAGCCACTTAGCATCTCATCACACATCCTTGGACACAGAAGCAAGATAAATCATCATAAGAAACATAAACAGGGAAATTTGGGAATAAGGGAGAAAGACACTTATATTTAATTAGCTTGGATATCATAAGTGAGTCAAAGCTCAAGCATAATACACATCTTGTCCAACAACACCTCTAACATAAAACTTAACGGGGGCCAAGACAAGCAACTGGGCTCACCCTCATAGTCAAAGAATACAAAAGGAAAGATAGTCTTTAATACATAACATAGGAATGTAGAATAATGTCCACGAATGGAGGACTCACCAACTAACTTGAATGGATACCACTAGCCACGTGGAGGAGGATGATGACCAAATGGAACTTCGGTTCCTACATGGTAACATCATATTGGCATAGAGTATGCATTAGTATGTTTGAATATACTAAGTATGTAGGATGCAAGGCAATAAGAGATAGGCAACATAATCAAAATACATAAACATAGACAATGGATAATATATAACAATATGATATGCATGAATGGAGGCATCTAATAAAAATCATGCTCATATAGATCATAATACATATGTAAGGGGAGACCATCATCGTAGATCAAGCAAAGTAGTGCTTAGAATCCAAGTCTTAACACCCCCTTGGTTGTGTCCTAGGTACCAACCCCTTAACATGGTTAATAGACTTCTCACCCTCCATCATAGTGGTCAAGGTACTAACCTCTCAACATAGTTAATGGACTTCATCACCCTCCATCATAGTGGTCAAGGTACTAATCCCTCAACATGGTCAATGGACTTCTCACCCTCCATCATAGTGCTCAAGGTACTAACCCCTCAACATGGTTAATGGACTTCTTACCATCCATCGTAGTGGTCAAGGTACTAACCCCTCAACATGGTTATGGTCAACATGCCATACTATAGAAGTTCATCATGAAATTATCACACATACATCATTCTTTCATCATCATAAAGTCATATATTTCATATCTCAAGCATTAGGCCTTCAACAATTCAAGAATCATAATTCAGAAATTTTATCAAACACTTGGCGGGTGTGTAATGGGTGTATATTTTCATGCCATTTCGAGATGAAATCATGCAAGAAAACTTATTGTAAAACCATCAATCAACACCTTGCAATACCCCCAAGACATTCACATCAAAACCCCTCATCAAATCTCACATTAGATCTAAGATATATAGCTCAAAACATTCTAAGACAATCATACTTTCATGAAAGCCCAATTCACTATGCAGTGAAATTTACAACAATCAAGACCCATGAGTAAATCAAATTTAAATCATGAGACTTAAATAGAAAAGAGGATTAGGCACCATGGGTGAAAGGACCTAATGGTTGAAACCCAAATACCTTAGCTTTGGAGAAGTTCTTTATGAAGATTGAAAATGAAGGCTTGAAGTTAAGGAAATCCTTAGATCCGAAAGAGATTTGGACACTTGATTTTGGAGTGAAATATTAGTATAAGGGTTTGAGAGAGTATTTTATCAATATAATGAAAAACATAAGGGTTTTGGGACCTTGAATGAGCATAAAGACGTCAATCTAGAGCACAGAAAGGGTGGGAAAGACCAAAATAACCCTTCCTAAAAGCTGTCTAACGGTTGTTTTGGGCCCCATTACAACCCATAGGTAGCAATACAACTCGTAGGAACCCTCACATGACCCCTAGTCTCAATTTTGAAGTCTCTGAAAATCTCTATAAGCCTGACCTACGAGTCATACCCCGTCCTACGACTCGTAACTGTGGGCTTGTAGTATAACTTTGCACTGGCAGTCTTTACTAAAAATACCATAATTGTTGACTCTAAACTCTAAATGAGGTGAAACAAAGTGCGTCAAAAAGCTAACTCAATGGGCTATTCTTTGCAATGTTATGGGACACCCAGTTCCAAGTGTGCTAAAAGTTATGCTAGTTTAAAGTTGACCCTTGCATGAATCATTACCCAAAACTCAACTCTTAGGGAAGTCTTGAACTCGTTTAGGTACTAGGAGTCTTCCATGAACGTAATATATCCCCAACCTAACCTAATGAGGCTTGAAACATGGATACAAGAGCATGAAATTGTGGGGTGTCACAATATACTTTTGCCTATATTATCTCACCATGTAGGGATCAGAGATTACTTTCATCCATTGTTTGATGCTAGACCAGATATGCGACATTTGTTGTGGTGAGTCCTATCTTCCAAGGACAAGCCCCCATTCCTCTACCTATATTGTTTCCATTTGTGTTATTTACATTGAGGGTGAGCTCGGGACATGTCTTGGCCCCCCGTCCTATCTTATGACTAGATGTATTATTGGACATCTTGTTGACTCTCGTCGGATCTATATTTCATATGTTGCATTTGAAGCTTATGATTATCGTTATCTATTGGATATGGCTATTATGGACTGATTATGGAGATTATGATATGTATGTATGTTTGATGTGGAAATGTGGAATATCCCAAGTCCTGAGTTGACCCCATAGAATGAGTCATACTTACACACCCCTACTTCTTTACGTGCTTCGTGTTATGTGAATCCGTGCTAATACCTTTCCATATGATATCCCCATAGCGTGACTCAAACTTTCCCCTCTCCTAGAACTCTGTGTTTATGATTTGAATTTGTTTCTGAACTGATGATGTGAATTTGGATACTTTGAGGCTTATTTGGGGACTCTTGGATTCTCATTCGCCATGTCACTTCTAGATCCTTGGTCTGGGTCATGGCTGAGATGGTAACAGAGCACAAGGTTTGTAAATGGTCCTCGATGTTGACACTCAATTTTTACCCTCCACAATATACATTAATTATCGAGATTCTTCAAATTTAAATAATTTAATATAATTAGTATTCACAAAATTTAAAACATTTTACGAAATTACATACGTGTGGGGGCCATGTGCCCTCAATTTCCTCCCTCTTTCTTTCCTTGCTCCTGCACACCTACGCCCCTCACCCATAATTTCAACTTCTTCAACAAAACAACTCGTAAATTCCTCAACGCTCCCTTTGACACAAAGCTGATAAATTTTAATGCCCCACAACCCATCTCTCTTCACGCATGCTTTTTTCCTCAAAACCATCAACGACTCAACAACTTTCTTGTCCAGAGAGGTAGTTTGGAATTCAAACTCCCACCATAAAATCCCCTATTTAAATCCCTGTTCATCATCTTTTGGGAGCAGCCATGGACTCTCAGAAACACTTTTTTTTGTTAAGATCAATTTCTAAGGTTTTCACTTGACTTTGGAGATTTCCTTTGAAATTAGAAGCCATTCGGGGTTAAGGAAGATGTAGACAAAGCTCTCCGGTGGTGGGAAGTTTTCTTCAAACTAGGCGTTGTCTCAAGTTTCGTTGCTCCAGTAGAGGTAATAGTCTTAACCCATCTGTGTCTTTCCTGTTTGAATATGGGTTAGTCATGAATGGAATCGACTTGTTTGTTTCTGCCTGGATGGTTGAGGTAAGAGCACCTAATTTCATGATTGTTATTGTTGATGACGTCTCAAGCTGGTTTGTTTTCCATTTTTTTTCAAAAAAGTTATTTGAGTTATTTTGAGAAAAGCATGAGTTTACTTCTTGTTCCCGTCTTTTTATCATTGAAAGTTTGAAACCTGATATTTGTTGAATTAGTATCATGATTTCAATGTTCTTATTCGTTCTTCCTGGTTCATTTCTGCTTTTTGTTGTCATAGTGTCCATTTGATCCTGTTTTCTTTAATGCTGTTGGCATTTTATTTATGCATTACTAGAAAATAAGAAAAGATTAGAGTTCAAGAGTTTTACATATTAACCTTACGAACTACATTTATTATTATTATTATTATTATTATTATTATTATTATTATATTTTTCTTGTTTCATGTGACGTTTGATCACAGTGGATGTGGTTAGGTCGTTGTTATGAATCTAAATGAGCATTTGTTTTTTCTAATCGATGTGTCTCATCTCTACTTAGTTGTGGTTTTCATCTATAGGCTAATCTAAGTTTAGTTTACTTTAAAGTATGTTCTTTATTGTTCTCCATGTCTGAAAAATGCATCCCTATCCCCATTTCCTCATTCCAGTCTTTTGATCTGTCAGATTTCAAGCTATTGTCAATTGTCCTGCTTTAAGCTTTCTTTTAGTTGCGTGTTTTTTTGTGAGATACCCATTGGCCTTAGTGTTAATCTGACCACTTCTCAGTACTTTAAAGGTTTTAAAACTACCTAATTTGATAATATGAGGGTGAGCTATCCTTATTTTGGTCTATTTAGTAGGAGAAGGTGCTAGCTTAAGATGGTGTTTATGATATGGTATTTCCATTAGTGTTTCATCTTAGTTACATTGTTTTGTATATGTTAACTTTCCGATGGTTTATCAGTAGTTAATTGTTGAAATAACAATTTCCAGTAAGTGTCATAGGGTGGTTGCTATCATATTGTTTCAATTTTCTTCTAGTCATGGATTTTTAGTTTGATCTGGTCTTTTAAGTCAACTGCTTACTCCTCCTTCTATGAATACAGTTCACTTAACATGCTATTGAATTCATTCACGTCTAGTTATTGTATTATATCTCTCAAAGTTCAAGGTTTAAGTTACAAACTGTTATACGAGGCCTTAAACGTTTAAATTCCAGGTTACAGGAATTCCAGTTTTTTTTTTGTTCTAATCCCATGTGATGAGTCCATTTTCTCTAGATCATGTGATTTAGCTTCCTGTAGGCTAACATAAATGTCTTCTGCTTGTCTAGTTTTTTCTATCTTAACTGGGATTAATTGCTTTATGTCAATGTCCTGTTCATGTACTCAAATGTTTCTTCAAGGTTTCAGCTTATCGATTTCTTAGTATTTCGAAGTTTGAGTTTCACCTTTTACGAACCTATTGCAATTTTGCCTTAGAATTTTGATTGATCACACAATCTTGGTTCGACTGTGTCTTTGCTTGTTATGATTTAAAGTTCAACTCGTGGTCATTTTACTCTATTATTTCCCATATCATCTATGGGTTCTGATTTTTAGTGTCACATAATGGATCATGAATGGTTATTATGGTTCAAAGTCAACTGGTATGCTATAATTAATTTATAATCAGATACCTAGAAAACTAGAAGAGTCTTAGTTCAAGATTGTTGCGTATTACCACATGGAGTTTTCGATTATTGTTTTACATCAAGTTTCTTCTTTGCCTTCCATATTTTTTATTTAAGCATGTTTAGTTGAGTGTGAATTATGATTTTGAGTCATTATTAGCTTTGGATTTACTGCTCCCTCAAGATTTCTCTTTTCTTGGGTCTTCATAAGGATCTGCTCTTTAGTTATGTATCTCACAATATTTCTAGTTATCTTACTTGAAGATTCTCTTTTTTATTGCATCCTTTCATATGTTTCTTGCCATAGGTTTAGTAGATTTTTCCATTTAACTATGTATTCTCCAGCTTTTTAGCCTCATCAAAATTTGCTCTTAAGAGATGCGTCCCAGATTTCATAGATTAAAGTTAGTTGCACGACTCTAGTCTCACCTATTCACCTCTGTGGGTAATAACTAAGGGCATACGACAACCTTTGCTATGATTTCTGCTCCTGTATGGGGAAGGAGCATCTAACCTAGAAATAATCTTGTTGAATCCATTAATGCATGTTAGTTTGACGAAGATTCTTCTTGGTTACATTAGCTTGAGCTTAGAAGTTATGTTTGAAATCCTCTTGGTTGTCCATGTTCTATTTTACCACAAAAAGGATGATCCAACTTACTGATATAACTGTGTTAAGTTGAATCCTTTGCAAGATATTTGATAAAATAACCTGGTTAGGTGCTTAGGCGCTATTAAGAAGAAACATGAAAGTATAACCTTTGACTCTCTGTTGCAGTTGGAGAGATTAAGTGTTAGACTCTTTGTTCAAACATTTTTCACATATGTGTTTGCTCTTGCTCCTTGTGATCGTGTTTGGTGCTTGGAGTTATATTACTAATGTTTTACTCTTTTTTTGGTTGCATATGAATCATTTTGGAGGCCTAAATGGACTTTTCTCCCCTCGTTTGCATTCTGTTTATCCATGGGGCCCAACTTCCTTCCTTGAGTCAGCCTCGTCAACTCACGGAGAAAGAAGCAGTCCACACGGTCTTGGAAGTTGGATTGCATGTTTTGAACACCGAAAGAAAAAAAATTGTATACACCTGTGTACATGGGTATATAGTCTTCGTGTACAGGAGATATGTATCAGTGTACACTAAGTGTATACAACTCTGAAATGGAGCTAAAAGCCCAGCACGGTGGTAGCAGTAGGATGATGGTGTTAGACAAGCCCAATCACTTATTTAGAAATTAGGAAAGGATTTGAATTTAGGCCTGCCAAGCCCAAATTATTCTTTTAATTGTTTTCTTGTATTTTGTTACTTATTTTGAAGTATTTGCTACTTGTCTAACTCTAACTTCAATTTAGCGTTATTTGTTTTAATCTAATTAAATTTCCCAACATATTGAAACCAATTATGTTATTTTTCATCATTTTATTTTCATATTAAAAAAAGGGATGTTTTACTTTAGATTTTTAATTTTTCTTAAATGCTTGTGCAATTTCATTTGTTTGAATTAATTAAGTCTTAAAAAATATATGATTTTGGCATTTTAGTCTAATTATTAAAAGAATGAGATTGACCCCTTTTTAAATTACTTAGAATATTCAAATATGTTTTAGGTTTCTTTTAATTCATTTAAATTAAACTTTCAAAGTTAGTCAAAATTTTGTAATTGCCGTATCACCACGTGTTAGCAATCATTTTGAGTGCGCAAAACCTTTTCGAAATGAAAATGTGAACCCAAATCCTTTTCTCTAGATTTTAAAAAGACTTTTTTCTGTTTAAGTCTTTTCAAAATGATTTAATAGTTTTCTTGATTTTTCTTAAAAATTAAGGGGTGGCTCTGTTTTAATTTTGAAAATTTGGTTTACTTAAAATAATTAAGTAATAAATCAAAATTTTGAAATCTAAGTCATTTTTTCATTTAACAGAAATGTCGACTCCGGGACTTTAATTAGGTTCTAACCATCAGATTAGATTGTTTGTCTAACTATTTGGTTTGTAATATTTAGTAATTTTAATTTACTTATTTGCTTTATATGTTTAATGCGAATTTAAACTCTCATTACGCTCATACTTCCTCCAATTCTGAAAACTTGACACTATCACACATAAACGCGAGGTGTGCTTTGTGCACCCACAAACTTCTTTCAAAAAATTCAAAATTTAGGAGAGTTGGTACATGTGGGCACACATGAATGGTTTTACTTTAGCAAGGAAGATTATACGAGTGGGGTATTTTTTGATGACCATGGAAACTGACTGCATTGTGAGAAAATGTCATCATTGTCAGATTCATGGTGATTTGATTCGAGTTCCACCAGATGAGCTCACTGTGATGAGTTCTCCTTGGCCATTTGTAGCTTCGAGCATGGATGTTATTGGTCCTATTAAGCCGGCAGCATCAAACGGACATAGATTCATCCTAATAGCTATTTATTACTTCACAAAATGGGTGGAAGCATCTTCGTACAAGTCAGTGACGAAGAAAGTGGTAGCAAATTTTACCCGTAATAATATTATCTGTAGATTTGGGGTTTCCAAATCAATCATAACAGATAATAGCGCTAATTTGAATAGTGGGCTGATGCAAGAAATCTGTGAGAAGTTCAAAATTACCTATGGAAATTCCACTCCTTATCGGCCTCAGATGAATGGAGCAGTTGAAGCAGCCAACAAAAATATCAAAAGAATACTACTGAAGATGATTGATAATTACAAGCATTGGCATGAGAATTTACCATTCGCCCTCCTTGGCTACTATACCACCATCAGGAATTCAACAAGAGCAACTCCCTATCTTTTGTTTTATGGAACTGAAGCAGTATTACCAATGGAGGTTGAAATTTCCATCTTTATGGTTCACCTAGTATTGACTGGAGGTGCATTGAGTTTAGCGGAAATGGATTGTAAAATATGGTCGAAAGCCATCAATGCAGATGTGGTTAAAAGATATTATGTTTAGAAACATTTATCTTATTTGTGTAACGTTATTTGTTATGTATTGAAAACTATGTTCTGACCTGAATCCCTAGGTGGGATACGTAAGAAATCCATATCAGGTCTGGTCTTTAGTGTTATTTTGGCAAAATTTCATTTATGTGTATCTTGAACTACGTGTTGACCTGATCCCTCGGTGGGATACGTAGGCAGCCTACATCGGCCTAATTCATTTTGGATACGTAGGCAATCCATGGAGGGTTCGGCCCTTTTTTTTTAATTGTTGAAGAAATGTATTTAGAAATTGTGATTGGTAAGATAGGGAGCTTGGTCTCAGTGCATTGGAATGGTAGTACCTCTATTTCACCAAAACTGGGACAATTTTGAAGGAATTATCGCAAGAGAATACCAAGAGAATATTAAGGAGTAGGTCGTCAATTGAATCATTGGGAAGAAAGGAAATCTTAGAAAAGGAAGCTTGCTTCGTTTCATAATATGTCACAATCTAAAACTTGGCAGAAAGTTTTTTGGCCTTGACACTTTATTTATATATTTTATCTTATTCCTAAGTGTATAAATTTCTAGTTTTATTATTCACATGATTTAGAATATATGGAGATTACAAGTCCAAACAAAGCTTGAAGAAAGAAGTTTGAAGATCCAGAGCTCCAAAGTAAATGTAAATCAACTCCCTACGCCAAACTAACAAATTTTCTTTAAGTACAGGGTTGTCAGAACTAGCAGAAAATAAGATGTCACCGATGTTTACAACCTTGAAAGGACTATATGTCGACTAGTTTGCATCACTTACTAATCACTTGCTCTACATAGATGTTTTTTCATCTTTCTGTTTTATGCACTGAAAAAATATTTTTAGATATCTTTTAAGGTGTTTAGTGTCAAAAATTTTAAAATGCACTGCATGAATGCTTTCAAATTGTTAACTACACTGCACAACTGCTTTACAATGTATACATATGCACCACACAAATACTTTCAAATATTTTAACTTCATTGTACAAGTACTATCACAACCCGAGCCTAGGGCCTAGACATGACACGACGAGTGGGGAACTCGACAGAACCCCAGAAAAGCCTCTTAACTTATCATTACACATCAATGGTCACAAAAGCATACATAAGACATAAACAGTAAGAATAGGGGCACGGGGGCTAAGGGGAAAACTTGCATAACATCATAATCAAAAGACAAAGAGTCAAGCTCATATCGTAGATACATAACATGTCCAACAAACAACTCTAATACACAGATAAGAGCAGGGACCAAGACAAAGCAACTGGGCTCACCCTCATAGTCAAAATAGAAAATAAAGAAGAGTGTGTCAATACATGATAAGAGAAACATAGACTAAGGTCCCAAAAGTGGAGGATTCACCAACTAGCTTGAGTAGTACCGAACTATACATATGGAGGAGGAACATGATCAACTTGGGCACCGGTTCCTACGTGGTGATATCATATAGGCAAGAATATGCGCTAGTACGCTTGAATGTACTAAGTATGTAAGATGCAATACAACAAGAGACAGACACCTTAACCAAAATGCATAACAATAGGCAATAGGCATAATATAACAATATGACATATACGGTCAATGCATAAGTAAAACATTCTTAAGTAACTCATGCTCATATAGGACATTATACGTGTAGAAGAGACCAATCTATCTTTCCAAAGTACAACCCCCTTGGTAGGTTGGTGATGATGCCACCCCATCACTTAGGTGGTGAGTTACAAACCCCTCACTAGGTTGATGAGTACAAACCCCCATCTAGGTTGATGATGATGCCACCCCATCACCTTGGTAGTGAATTACAAACCCCTCACTAGGTTGATGAGTACGAACCCCGATCTAAGTTATCCGAGCTCTTGGTCCCCATGGATTGGGCATGGTCTAATGGAACGCTTCATATAAGATTCATCATATACATAAGCTCAGTTCATCATCATAACATCACTCTTATCATATCTTATGCTTTGGACATTCCATTACTCAAGAAACCACATCCGGACATCTTATCAAACACTTAGAGAGTGTGTAATGCCAGTATAAAACAATGAACTATAGAGATGAAATCATGCAAGAAAATCCATTTTAAAACCATCTATTAACACCTTGCAACACCCTCAAGCAACATACATCAAAACCTTATAATCAAATCTTACAATAGATCCAAGATTTATGGCTCAAAAATATGGCCAAAGAGTCACAACTTTACATAGCTTTGACAACTTTACATAGCTTTAACATAGTTCATAGACATGTTCATACTAGTAAACCCAATTGTAAGATCAACTTTAAATCATGCAAATTGAGTAAACAGGAGATTAGGGCGCCATAGGTGGAAGGATCCAATGGCTAAAACCTACATACATTAGTTTAGAGGAAGTTCTTGATGAAGATTGAAAATGGAGAGTTGAAACTTGAAGGAAATCCTTAGTTCCGGATGAAGGTTTTGAGACTTGAATCTAGGAGTGAAAAATATGGCTAAGTGTTTAAGAGGATATTGGGGAATGTTTAGGATGATACGAGGGTGAAATATGACTAAATATAGGTAAAAGCACGTTTGAGAACACTTAGGCCCAAGAACCAAAACTCTTGGACCGAGATAGAAAAACATAATACAAAAATGTATAAGAAGCGCGCACTTGGGGCATTGTGCCAGGGGCTCAGATCGTCTCTGGAAATCGAATCTTTGCGATTTTCAAATTTTGCTACGATTGCTCTTAAATAGGGGTTAGACCCTTCTTCTCCTAATTTTGACCCCCACAACATGAATATGAAGTCGGATTTTTGATATTGCACACAAATTTTGAGATATATGGAATTTAAATTTCAGGCATTCCGAAGCACATTTTCAGGCATTTTTTGGGGTCGTTTTAGTATCTCCTCCTTGGGAACATTCATCCCGAATGTAAAAGAAACGTAGAAAATGAAATTGGTGATAAACAAATCATCCCCAATAAGAATGCAACATTATATTTAAAACACAATTTTCAAGATTTCAACATAAGTGTAGAATCATCATAAGTTTGCCAATTTAAATGTGAATGCATATGAGTGACATAGGGGCTATGAGACTTGAAATCACATAGGGGTTTAGAGTTAGTACCTTAGGCTTTAGTGGAGTGGAATAGAGAAGGATACCACTTTTGCATGTTCGCTTCGGCCTCCTAAGTAGCACTTTCGATTTCTTGGTTCCTCCAAAGGACCTTAACGGATGCCACCTCCTTGTTCCTCAATCTCTTCACTTACCTATCCAAAATATAAACCGGAACCTCCTCATAGTCAAGTTATCCTCCATAGCACCCACAACATCAAAAGGCACAATAGCATTAGGATCACCAACACATTTTCTCAACATAGAGACATGGAATACCAAATGAGTCAAATTCATTCACTAGAAAATTTCAACTCATAAGCTACCTTGCCAACCCTTCTTATCACCTCATAAGGACCAACATATCATGGACTCAAGTTCCCTTTTTATCAAAATGGACCACAACTTTCATTGGAGAAACTTTCAAATAGACCCAATCACCCACTTTGAATTCAAGGTCTCTCCTTCTCACATCGGCATAAGATTTTTGACTTTGGGCTATTTTCAACCTTTCCCTAATTATCCTGACCTTCTCAAGAGCCTCCATAACCAGATTCAGTCCCAATAAAGCCACCTCTCCAACCTCAAACCAACCAACCGGTGATCCATAACGTCTCCCATAATGAGCCTGAAAAGGAGTCATACCGATACTAGAGTGATAGCTATTGTTGTATATAAATTCAATCAAAGGAAGATGGTCATCCCAAATACCCTTAAGCTCCAAGACACAATCCCTAAGTATATCCTCAAGTGTTTGAATGGTTCTTTCGGCTTGGCCGTGAAAGACCGTACTAAGGTGAACTTT
>JAPFFP010025466.1:0-16095 GCA_026153255.1 Solanum medicagineum | reverse complement strand
CGATAAATTCATTTAATTCCATACTCATGCACCACAAGTTTATTTAAATTTAAACTATACGACGATCACAACAAATTCCCGATTGGGCAAATGACCTCCGCTTAGCTAATTACGGGGCCTAACACTTTTTGTTCTTGCTTTAGATACACACTTAATATGTTGATTGTTATTATTGCGAGTTGATTGTTATTTCTATATTATTCCACCAGTTTCGATTTTATTTAGCTATTTTACATACCGTATGTTCCACGTACTGACGCCGTTCGGCGCTGCATCACTGTATGATGCAGATACAGGGATTAGAGATCATCAACAGGCGTATCATTGAGGATCTTGGACGTTCAGCTGATTGATGAGTCTCCCCTACTTCCAAGGATTCATTGCATTTATTGTCATCTTGTTTTAGAGTTAGATTGGCTTATCTTAATTTTGATTGATGTAGCTATGAGTCTGTCATTGACACCACCTGATAGTGTTAGAGGCTTTATAGACTAGAGTCGGACGTTAATTGTTAAGATTGTGAGCTAGTTCTTTCTGCTAGCCTTTCATTTATATTATTACTAGTTTAGTTTATGTGCGTTGCACGCGTGTATCAATTGTAAGTAATAAATGTAGATATAAGATAATAAATTTGTTATGTGTATGTTATATTATTAAGTACAAAGCTTAAAAATATAATCAATTATAACAAATTAAGAATAACGTAAGGATTATGGTAAAAAGAAAAGATGACTATTTGAAAGTAGCTATAAAAATTGTAATAATAAAATATTGTGATTTAACTTCGATCCAAGTTTTCTCAAATCAACTCCATATGATTCTTAGTATATGGAGTCATTAGCAAATCTTGTCAAAATTGTAAATAAGTCAACTTCAAATTATTAATTATATATGAGTCACTAAGGACAAAAATCGTAGAAAATTCTCAATTTAACAAATATATACCAAGAATATATAATAATTTGTTATTTAAACTTCAAGAACATATTAAAAAAAATCTTTTTCAATTAGCAATTGTCTATCAAAATATATACTAATATTTATATTTGTAAACATAAAAAAGATACCAAAATCTTAGAAAAGTTTGCTCAAATAAGAAGGATATTTATCTCTTTAATCATAGATACTATCATTATTTCACCAAAAACTTTACAATTAACAATTGTCTATGAAGAAAAGATGATAGTTTATTATTATAAATTTCAAGAATATACTAAAATTTTAGAAATTTGCCTCAAATCACAAATAATTATTTTCTGTAACCACAGATGCTATAAAGATTGTCAACATCAAAGACATACTAAAATTTAAAAAACTTGCCTCAAACCATAACTACATTTGTCTCTTAAATTATATGATGTTTTAAGATTTTTACAAAAACTTCTCAATTAGCAATTGTCTATTAAGAAAGTATGACAATTCATTTATTGAAAACTTAAAAAATGTACTACAATCTTAAAAAAACTTACCTCAAACTCACAATCAATTTTTTCTCCTTGAAGTTAATATTATCGGGCTTTTAATTGATTATAAAATTTTATATCTAACTTGTTTCTCTACATATGATAGGTTTAGAAGAATAAACTTATATAAATAGAGAGAAGTAACTATCATTAATTAATTAGTAAAAGGAATCCTAAGTTTAAAGTGATTCAAAGCTAAAGAAAATATATTTAAAAAAATAATAGACATCTTGGTTAAAAATTGACTTGTTGATTAAAAAAATAATTGTAAAAAAAATATATTTTAGGTATAAGGAAAGGGGGGGGGGGTTATTATTTCTTAAATTAAACTACCGTGATAATTTTGGGTTTGTGGGTTGTTAATTGTTGTGTTTTATAAGGAAAATTTGTCAAAATATGTTTTTCTTTTTAGTATAGAGTTTAGGATTCTTTAAGTATAAATATTACAATATAATGATATAATAATTCAGAGTTTGACATTTTTTCGAGTTTTCTCTTCCTATTTGTTTGGATCCTTTTCGTATGATATTTTGAAATTTTTTAAAATTAATTTTGCCAATTATTTAGAAGTTTTTTAATAAAGACTAAATCTAGTTTAATTGAAAAAAGATTTTCAACGTAGGAATTTAACCTTAATAAGAAAATCTTCTCCATTTAATTTTAATATATCTATTATAATCAATATTTAAGATTATTAAAATAATAATAGTACATTAATTTAAGAAAAATGGTGAAAAGATGATTTTGTCTAAAAAGGAGTCTTTTAATGAAGGGCAAAAAGTTCAAACAACATTTCTAATATGAAAAAAAATACTATTACAGATCTTTCAATATTCAACTTTTGCAGCAATTCGATATCTACGTCAGATGATTCACCCCATAAAGTTATTATTTTCCGATCACATCTGAATTTGATAACTAAATACATAAGTACATTTTAAAATTTATACTAGAAGATTTTTTAAAGCTAAGATTATTTGCTGTTTTCATAATAACTTTTTAAAAATAAATTAAACTTACTTCTCGTTCATAAGTACGATCTCTCTTTGTTTTGTTTTTTCTCCAATGAAAATCGTTGAACTTTCAAATATTCCAAGTATATCTAGAAAAAAGATTATGAAAAAATTGTTAAGTAAGAGTAACGTATTATTTTTATATTAAATAGTTAATAAAATCTAAAATACTTACCTAAGTATTTTTTCTCGATACGTAATGTTGTATCTTCAAATGAAACAAAATTGTTTGAAAAAGAGACAGTAGAATTGACTATTATAGTCCTGAACTATAGTATTATCGATGAATCCAATCTCAATCTCTTTATTTATCGACAGAAAATTCGGATTAGTACATTTAATGCGTCCATATATGATGTAATAAACTTTGCCTTGTTGCAATTTTTCATTCCACCTTACAACATGATTGTTGAAAAGTGTAGCACTCACTTTTGTGCCCTATTAAAAAAATTAAATGTTAACGATTAAAATATATATGTAATGTTTAAAAATAAAAAAAGGAAAAAACTATTACCTTTTCGCCAACAAATGTTAAAGTCTTTCGAGTGTCTTCATTGGTGCCTTTTTTATATTATTTTATTGGTCCATCACTAATAAGTAAGACTTTTATTATTCAGTAAGAATCGTATTTTTTTAAGATATCAATTGTCACAACTTCATTAATCAAGTCCTTCTCAGAATCCATTGCAAAATTGTCTAAATTAAATTGTTGAAAGTAATTATAATAAGAATAATATATGAATTTATAACATTAAAAAAAATTATAAGATAAAGAAGTATTACCTTACTTGAGATATTATTTTACGTAAATGGATGAAACTTGTGAATAGATGGAGATGTTAGAAACAAAATAATAGAAATTTTTAAATAATAAAAGTTTATTAGACTAAACTAACTAAACGAAGACTATAATATAATTCGAGTGATGCAAGTTAAGCTGACATAACAATTAATGTTATTTTCTTTAAATTCAAAAAGTGAAAAGAAAGGGAAAAGAATATGAAACAAAGAAAGCATACAGAAACCTGATAATCAAATTGAAGTACGAGAAAAATTGTAAAATAAGATCCAGCACCACGTAGCACAAATTGATAAAGGGAGTGAATGAATAAAAAGTTGAAGGGAGCGAATGAATCAAAAGTTGAAATTGAAGTGTTTTTATAGAAGTAGAGAAATCATAAATAAAAATGGAAAAAAATAATATTTTATTATATTTAGGACAAAACTTTTCATCATATAATTAGGATTCTTGGTGAAATTAGGAGAAGTTTTATTTATTTTATTTATTTCAAACAATTAATACCTTTTCCCCTTTTAAATTTATTTAATTTTTAAATCATTATTTGGGTTTCCACTTCAAAGTGGGAACTTTTGTTACCTTAAAGAAAAAAATAAAAATAAAATTAACCAAACCGTGTTCCCTACCAAAAAAAAGGAAAACTTTCCTAGAAGTTTTTTCCTTAATTTTTTTTCTTGACGTATTTTTTTTACTAATTTCCTCTTATACCAAGTCTATTTTAGTTGGAAAAGGATTCTTTGTGTGAAATTTTTATTTATTTAATTTTCCCTTAAATTTTTTTCGCTGACTAAATTGGACGTGTTTTTCTTTTTTTGCTTTTTGACTAATTTCCTTTTACGTCGATCTATTTTAGTTGGAAAAGGATTCTTTGTGTAGGGATTTTTCTTTATATTTAATATTTCTAAAATAATATTTTTAAGAAAAAAGGTGAAAAGACGATTTTGTCTAAAGAGAAGTCTTTTAATGAAGGGCAAAAAGTTCAATCAACACTATTAAGAACCTTCACACTTTTAGTATAATATAAATTTGATATTAGATAGACGTGCCCATTTGCATTCTTTATGTCTTCCGCTGATTAGTAGAGTTTATTGATTGAATGATTTTGATGAAGACAAGTGGTTCACTTGGGGAGTAATAATAATGCCGACCACGTCTTGGGTACTCGCCTAGGGCATGACAAACTTGGTATCAGAGCACGAGTTCAAGTGTCCTAGGGAGTCTATGAAGCTGTGTCTAATAGAGTCTTGTTTATGGGTATGTTGTCGACCACACTTGATAAACAGGAGGCTATAGAACATTAGGAACTGTTTCACTTTTTTCATGTTCAGAATCGTCCGATGGAGTTATGCTCTATGAAAGTTCTGTTCTAATTCGTGCTTTGTGTGTTGCAGAATTGTGATCATGCTTCCCAGAAGAGTTGTAAGAGGTAGAGGACGTCCCCCCAAACAGAATGTTAACCCACCTGAGCCTCAAGGACATGAGGAGCCCGTGGAACTAGCTATCCATGTTGCACAGTCCTCGTAAGATGAGGTCTACAATGCTGAGCTTCCCCAAGATATTCAAACTCTAGCTCAGGCTGTCAGAGCACCTGCTGCGAGATAAGGAGCGGGTCGACAGAATGCACATGACACTTCTAGAGTCTAGGAATTCTTGAGGATGAATCTGCCTGAGATCACAGGGTCTGCATCCACTGAGGATCTTGAGAACTATGTGGAGGAGCTTTAGAAAGTGTTCCAAGTGATGCATATGGCTGATGCTAATAGATTGGAACTGGCTGCTCACCAACTAAAGGGTGTGGCTAGACTGTGGTTCACTCAATGGAAGTAGGGTAGAGGAGAAGATGCCCCCACGCTGACTTGGGCTATGTTCGAGGAAGCTTTCTTGGGGCGCTTCTTCCCAAGGGAGTGAAGAGAGGCTAAGGTAAGAGAGTTCTTGAACTTGAAATCGAGCTCTATGACTGTGCAATAGTATGGGTTGAAGTTCACTTAACTGTCTCGATATACTCCGGACATGGTTGCTGATATGAGGGGGAGGATGGGGATGTATGTTGATGGGTTGAATAGAGGGCCAAAGAGAGATGGAAGGGGATCAATGCTTGTGAATGACATGGATATTGGGAGATCGAAGACCTTTGTGCAACAAGCTGATAAGGAGAGGCAACATGATAAAGAGGAGTTCAGAAATAAGAAAGCAAAAACATCCAGCCATGAGGTTGGAAGGAAGGAGAATGGAAACCAATTTCCAGCACCATCATCTGCTAGTCCACCTGCACCTAGACCCAGAAATGATCAGAGGTCCCAGAATGTTGGAGCCCATGGATCTCAGTCACAAGCTAGTGTGGCTTAAGGTTCATTGGGTAAGCCAATATATGGCAAGTTTGGTAAATTGCACTTGGGGAGATGTCACGAGGGTAGTGATGTATGCTATAAGTGTGGCCAAGTGGGTCACTATCAAAGAGACTATCCAAAGTAGGCTGACCGGGCTCAATCTTCTGCACCAGCCCCGCCAGCTAAAGACAACCAGAAAGGTAACTGCCTTAGGCGCAAATGGGGCCACAAATTGTTTGTATGCCATGGGTAGTTAACATGATCAGGAGAACTCCCTAGATGTTATGACGAGTATAATTCGAGTTTTTTCTATTTATTGTTATGTGTTGATGGATCCTAGTGCCACATTATCTTTTGTAACATCTTATGTGACTAGTAGATTTGATGAAACCCCTGAGAGTTTTCTTGAACCCTTTGATGTTTCTACACCAGTGGTGAGTCGATTTGAGCTAAGAGAGTCTATCAAACTTGTGTAGTGTCCAACCAGCATAAGGATACTATCATCGATCTGATTGAGTTAGATATGACTGATTTTGATTTGATCCTTGGCATTGATTGTCTCCATGCCTATTATGCCTCTGTTGATTGTAGAGCCCGAACCGTTAAGTTCCAACAGAATGAACTGGGTTTAGAGTGGAAGGGTGATTCTGTAGCACCTAAAGGAAAATTTATCTCCTATCTTAGAGCTAAAAAGATTATTGTTAAGGGTTGTATCTACCACCTTGTGAGAGTTAAATCTGATTATGTTGAGTCTCCTACTCTTGAGTCAGTCTCGATTGTAAATGAGTTTCCAGAAGAATTTCCTGAGGATCTGCCCGGAGTCCCTCCTGATACGAAGATTGACTTTGGGATTGATGTTCTTCCCGGTACCCAGCCTATCTCGATTCCACCTTATAGGATGAACTCCGCTGAGTTGAAAGAATTGAAAGAACAATTGAAAGATTTGTCAGAGAAGGGCTTCATAAAGCCGAGTGTTTCTTCTCCCTGGGGTGCCCATGTCCTATTCGTGCGAAAGAAAGATGGGTCTCTCAAAATGTGTATTAACTATAGGCAACTGAACAAGGTCAGGATAAAGAATAAGTATTCTTTCCCAAAGATAGATGATTTGTTTGACCAACTTCAGGGTGCAACTTCTTTCTCAAAGATAGACCTCAGATCTGGCTACCATCAGTTGAAAGTGAGGGAATGAGATATTCCAAAGACAACTTTAAGACTATATATGACCATTTTGATTTCTTAGTCATGTCCTTTGAGTTGACGAATGCACCTGCAGGCTTCATAGACTTGATGAATAGAGTGTTCAGACAGTATCTTGATAGTTTGTGATTGTGTTCATCGATGAAATTTTGGTATTATTCAAGAGGTGAAGAGGATCATGCAAATCAACTCAGAATTGTCCTCCAAACACTGAAGGACCATGAGTTGTATGAAAAATTCTCGAAATGTGAATTCTGGCTTAAGTCAGTGTCTTTCCTAGGCCATATTGTCTCCGGTGATGGTATTCGAGTGGATGCTCAGAAGATTGAAGCGGTTAAGAACTGGCCCAAACCAACCTCTTCAACTGACATAAGAATTTTCTTGGGGTTGGCAAACTATTACTGCAGATTTGTTGAGGGATTTTCTTCCTTATATGCACCATTGACTAAATTGACTCAACAAGGTCTAGTTTCAGTGGTCCAACGAATGTGAGAAGAGTTTCCAAGAGTTGAAGACTAGACTAACTATTGCACCAGTTTTAACCTTGCTTGATAGAACAAAGGACTTTGTGATCTATTGTGATGCTTCGAGAGTTGGATTGGGATGTATGCTGATGCAGAGAGGGAAAGTGATAGCATATGCTTCCAGACAACTTAAGGTTTATGAGAGGAAATATCCAACCCATGATCTTGAGTTGGCAGCTGTGGTGTTTGCACTTAAAATCTGGCAACACTCCTTGTTTGGAATGTAGGTAGATGTGTTCATAGACCACAAGAGCTTGCAGTATTACTTCAGTCACAAAGAGCTCAACCTGCGACAGAGAAGATTGTTGGAGTTGCTCAAGGATTACGACATAAACATTCTCTACCATCTAGCTAAAGCTAAAATTGTTGCTGACACTCTTAACAAGTTGTCAATGGGTAGCACAACGCATATTGAGGAAGGAAAGAAGGAACTAGCTAAAGAAGTGCATCGATTGGATCGATTGGGAGTTCAACATAAGGGGAATGATGACAGAGGAGTTAATGTTCAGAATGGATTTGCTTTATCTTTAGTGGCAGAGGTGAAAGAAAAGCAAGATCCAGATCCTGTCATACTCCAATTGAAGGAGGCTGGCACTCACAAACAGAAAGTCATGGTCTTCTCCAAAGGGGGAGATGGGGTGTTGAGATACCAGAGTAGATTGTGCGTTCCAGATGTTGATGGTATTCGAGATAGAATCATGGTTGAAGCTTATAGAACTAAATACTCCATTTATCTTGGCTCTACAAAAATGTACCACGACTTGATAGAAGTTTATTGCTGGAGTGGAATGAAGAAGGATGTTGCTGAATTTGTTTCAAAGTGCTTGAATTATCAGCAAGTGAAAGTTGAGCATCAAAGGCCATGTGGATTAGCTCAAAACTTTGAGATTTCAGAGTCGAAGCGGGAGATGATCAATATAGACTTCATTACTGGTCTACCCAGGTCTCAAAATCAACATGATTCAATATGAGTGATTGTGGATACGATGACCAAATTGGCTCACTTCTTAGCAGCTAAGACAACTAACACTGTGGAGGAGTATGCCTAGTTGTACATCCAAGAGATTATGAGGTTACATGGAGTTCCCTTGTTTATCATCTCAGAGAGAGGAGCTCAATTCACCTCCCAATTTTGGAGATTGTTCCAGAAGGGATAGGGTATGAAAGTAAATTTGAGCACAACCTTTCATCCACAGACAGATGGTCAGGCAGACGTACAATTTAGACATTAGAGGATATGTTGAGAGCCTGTGTTCTTGATTTCAAGGGAAATTGGGATAAGTACCTACCATTTATTGAATTTTCATATAACAATAGTTATCATGCAAGCATTCAAATGGCTCCCTACGAAGATTTGTATGAGAGGATATGTAGATCACCAATTGGGTGGTTAGAGGTTAGATAAGCAGAGTTAATCGGGCCTAGTCTTGTCCACCAATCGATGGAGAAGGTTAAGGTCATTAAAGAAACATTAAAGGCTCCACACAGTTGCCAGAAATCCTACAGTGATGTGAGGAAGAGAGATTTAGAGTTTCAGGTAAATGATTGGGTATATTTGAAAGTATCACCTATGAAAGGTGTCATGATATTTGGGAAGTAGGGTAAATTGAGTCCACGCTATATTGGATCTTATCAGATTGTGAAGAGGATTGGGAAGGTTGCTTATGAATAGGAGTTTCCTGCTAAGTCCATCCAGTGTTCCACGTGTCGATGTTGAAGAAAAGTTTAGGAGATCCTAACTTAGTAGTCCCTATAGAGAGCATTGTAGTGAAGGATAGCTTGACCTATGAAGAATTTCCAATCCAAATCCTTGATCGTCAGATTCACAAGTTGAGAACCAAAGAGATAGTCTCAGTCAAAGTCCTGTGGAGAAATCAATTCGTTGAGGAAGCCACATGGGAAGCTGATGAAGAGATGAAAGAAAAATATCTACACCTATTCATGCCAAGTTATGAGAATGTTGAAGGTAGTTTCCTTACCCTTAACTAAATTAATTGTCTTTTCTTGAGTTGATTGTCTATTCTTGAGTTCAAATAGAGTTAATGATAACTGAGATGGAGTCGAGAGATTGATTGATAGATGTGAATGTTGAGATGAGTTTGAGTCTATTTGTACCTTGATATCCACCTTTACTCATCATTCAAGGATGAATGATCCCAAGGAGGAGATGATGTAATACCCGATAAAATTATCGAAATGCCCCTAGAATAGAGATGTGCGCGTAACATGTCTTCCTATGCCCAATTTGCGAAAATCCAAGACTGGATATGCAATCAGCATAGAAAATTGAGTGGGGTAATGGTCTTGTTCGAATTTTAGAGCCTTCATATCAAAAAATAATTTTTTGATCCGAAATATTTTTCATTGTTGATGCGCACCCAAGAGGCGATGCACCTGGGACATGGACCAACACTTATATTTATTTTAATTTTTTTGATGAGAATAGAAAAACTCATTCGGAAAAGTTTTGGAAAAAATGTATATGTTTCTGCTCGGTCAGCGACGCGGACTGGGTAATTTCGGGTTGATTTTTTATTTTGAGGGGTATTTCGGTTAATTTTCAACCCCTCCTAAACTCAAAACACAATCACATTAGGTCATATTGATGCATAAATAGGGTCTAAAAACCCATTCTAAGTCTTTTTCTAAGTATTTGAAAGACTAGGGCTTGAGAGGAATGAAAAGAGAAGCTTAAGATTGAAGAATTCAAGGAAATTCTTGAAGGTTGATTGATAAAGTTTCATCTCAGGTATGTAAGGCTAAACTAAAAGCATGAGATTGTTCTCTAATGTGCCCTATAGATGGTCTTAAAAGAGTGTTGTTAGTTCATGAGTCTGCATATAAGATTCTTGATGTATTTTCTTGAAAATTATATTAATTACATGCATTTTCTTATGTTGATGATCATCATGAGCTTATTTTATTGAATTGAATATTTTTCACGAAATACTGTATAACCCTATATGTTAATTATTAAAAGCATCCATGAAAGAAGATAGGGATTGAGTCTAGAGCCTTGATTGAGAATGTTGATAGAGATTGTGATTGTGCGAGAATGATGATAGATTGATAGTATTTGATGGTCAATTAGTCTTCCTAAATGAACTTTATTGATTTGTTTATTCGATTGTTCCCTAATTATTCTTCTAAGCTTTGAGCTATTGATTTAGACGTTGATTGACGAGATGATTAGAGTCTCTCTGAGACTGATTGAAAGATAGTGCCTCCACGAGGCTGATTGAGATGATTCATTTGGGATAGTTTGATTGGATGGATTGTTTTATGAGCATTGAGTCATGGGAGAAGTATCGAGCACCGAAATAAGAGTTAATCCAACTCGCACTCGTCAAACTACGTAGAATTGGGCTTTTTTTGCCTTTTCCCTGCTTTTTTTCTTGATTGCACGAGTGTGAGATATGAGATATGATATTTGACAAGAGCAAGAGTGAGGATTAGGACCATCACATCACATTATGTTGAGCTTCCCTCTGACTAGAAGTCCCTGAAATCAATAGAGGACTTATAGATTGTTGTCTCCATTTGGACTTGTCTATATGGTTTCGATTCATTCCCTACCTGGCAAGTCCGGAATAACTGTGGCAACATCAACGAGATTGTTGTACGATCACTGGCTCATAAATGATTGTTGTCGAATAAGGGAAATTCCCAGAAATTTCCTAAAGTGAGTACTTTGAGTTGAGATGAGATGAGATGAGTTGAGTTGAGTTCCTTGAGATGAGTTTGTTTTGATTGATGAGGTTTGATAGGTCATTTGTCTACTCTTTATTCTTGCTTTAGATAGACACTTGACATGTTGATTGTTATTATTATAAGTTGATTGTTGTTTCTATATTATTTCACCTGTTTCGATTTCATTCAGCTATTTTACATACCTTACATTCAATGTATGGACATCATTCGACGCTGCATCATTTTATGATGCAAATATAGGGATTAGAGATCATCAACAGGCACATCATTGAGGATCTTGGATGTTCAAGTGATTTGTGAGCCTCCCCAACTTCGGAGGATTCATTACGTTCATTTTCATCTTTCTTTAGAGTTAGATTTACTTAGCTTCATTTTGATTGAGGTAGCCATGGGTCTGTCATTGGCACTACCTGATAGTGATAGAGGCTTCATAGGCTAGAGTCGAATATTGATTGTTAAGATTGTAAGCTAGTTCTTTCTACTAGCCTTATATTTATATTATTATTTGATATTAGATATATGTGTCCATTTACATTCTTTATGTCTTCCGTTGATTAGTAGAGTTTACTGATTTACTGATTGTGATAAGGCCAAGTGGTTCACTTGGGACTAGCAATAGTCTCTGGGTGCCAACCACATCTTGGGTATCCTCCTGGGGCGTGACAGTCTAAGATCACAAGATTTAAGGGCATTTTTGTAACTTTGATATAACTTTAATGTAAGACCACATGATTGAAAAGTTTTTATTATTTTCTTAAAAGTTGTACCAAATTAAACTAGGTCATTTTTTTTAAACAGAGTGAATAGTACTTGATAAATATTACTGACACCTTGAAAATTTTAAATGGTAATAGTAGGAGAGTTCAGATGGACTTATTCATAAATTTCTAATAGTAGATAAAAAAAATAAAGAGAAGAAGCGTAAATATGCCATCAAACTTTAAGAATGAGCTTATTTATGTCGTTTGTTAAAAAGTGGAAAATTGCAAGAAAAAATCATTTAAGAGCATTTATTACATTTTTGTAATGTGCTATATTGTATTTACAAACTTAAACTTTTATTTACAAAAGTATATATATCAAGTAATATTATTTTACCTTTTATATTTTTAATATCTATGTATTTTTTTCTCGGGATTTGGTGAAAGCTGTTTTTTTCCCAACACTCTTTTTCTGATTTTTCTTAGTGTCTTTTCAGAAGCCAATACACATTAATTAGCTTCTCTAACACTCATTTATTTTTTTTCCATCTCGTCGTCTTCATTGCAACCATTGTTGAAAGACCATTTATGTTTTTTCCTTCCTTGTCTTTGTTGTTGTGTGGAAGCTATTGTTGAAAACATCTTAATACCAATTTTTTGCCTTTTTTTTCGTTCTATGTCTTATAGTTTAACCATGTTCAAAAATACTCCTCAAAAAACACCAACTCGTAGAAGCCCTAGATTTAACCAGGAGCCGATCTGCTTGGATTCGACCCCTGTGCGTTGTTCAAGATCAAGTTTTGGCCTCCATGATTTTACTACATCTCCGACAAAGAATAAACCTGTGGTGGTTGATACCAACAGTTGCAAGATTAAATCACCGATGAATCATCCTTCTAAATCTGTGAAAGGGAGGGAGAAGGTATCTAACCTCCCTCATGGCAGTGACTTTGAAGATGAGTTACCCATTTTGAAAAGACTCTGTCTCAACAAAGAGGGTAAAAGCAACATAGCTAAATCCAAAGTATTTTTAATTTCCTTTTTTTAAACTTTTTGGTAGGCATCTGATAGTTTGTTGGTTATAATGATTTTTTTCTATTGAAATATTATTTTGTTTGTAGTTTATGGTTCAAAAAAACCAAACAAGGCTAAAGCTACTAAGCCCACAAAAAGGAATGGAAAAAAAGTGGACAAAGCTTGGAAAGTATGTCACAATAATTTTTTCATTTTACATTTTTTTTCTATTTTTTATGCATTGCAATTTTGTTCATTTTTTTGTTAATAGTTTGTAATTGATTAAGCTGTAATTATTTTTTTTAGATGAAGGCTCCATCATATCGCTGGTTGTGCTACACAAATTTTAAAGTTTTTGGTGATATTAAACAACGTTTATCAAAGTTCAATAAGTTGTGCTTGTTCAAAGAATGTCTGTTTGGTTATATGCTTGATTTGCCTCCTTTGAAATGCCAACCTCAGTTGATTCGGGCCTTGGTTCACAGTGAGGTAAAGAATCGGGTAGACTCCTTCACTTTTAAATTGAATAGTGTTCTTCTACACTTTGGCGTTCCTGAATTTAGGAGTATTACTGGGTTTAAGTGTGGCAAGTTGTATAATTTTGTTCATGACTTGGATGACCCATCAAGACTGATTGATACATATTTCCCAAAATTCAAAGGTGCTTGTGTCCCAAAAAAGAAATTTATTAGGGTTTTCAAGGAGGAAGGCTTAATTAAGCCTGGACATTTATTTGACAAGTGTATTCTTTACTTGATTAGTACATTTATACTCACCCCTCCCCCAGGAAGTCAGTTGTCCCATATGATCACTTCCTATTGGTTGAGTCTGGCAAGTATACTACGTATCCCTGGGGCCATCATTTTTTGAGTTTAGGAATTCTATAACTATGCAAATGGCCAAGGACCCTGATTATGTGTCATGACCTAAGCCTAAGGCCTAGATGTGACACGTTGAATAGGAAATTCGAAGACAACCCAAACAAACCTCTTTGCATATCATGTACACATCTTTGGTTACGGAGGTAAAATAAGACAATGACAAGAGTCAATTACTCAAAAAGGGAAGTGAGATTAAGGGAAGTCTTTCATAAGCGTAAATAAGATAAGAAGAGTCGAGCTCATTGTAACACTCCACACCTTACAATACCAGTACAATGCAAATGAAACATGATATGATTTAGTCAAATTAGCGCCCATTTTTAAAAGTGCTCGAATCTCATGTCATAGGGGGATGTGTGTGTCTAATGCTTAGGAAGGTCGAGTGTATACACATTTTGTGTCAAATTGAGGAGGTCACGGCCTTAAACAAAGTGAGAGAATTGAGGTGCTTGTAGAACTTAAGAAGCTAGCAGGTGAGTCACCTACTTAGCTTAAATTGCTAGCTAAACGGAGATGAGGCTCGACGTCGAATTTGTCCAAGTTCGATTATGAATAAAGTTCGTGTTAAGGGTGTAGCTTTAGCCCATGTTTTAGCATCATAAATGGACTATATGTTCAGCGAAGGAGGATATTAAAAGGGCCCAAAGACATCACAATTTCTTGGATACTTTAGGCCCAAACTAATTAAAAAGGAAGCTGAAAATGAGTAGCAAAGGCCCAACCAATTTGGAGCCCCAAAAGGGCCAAATGAAAGGAGAAAGGAGCTGCATCACCAGTTTGGTGAAATGAGGCTGAAAATGCCTTAGTAAGGCGGCTAAAATCCCACTTTAAAAAGGGTTAAGGAAGCTCCCACAAGTCATTGTTAACTTGACCAACAAAAAAACAGATTGTCTCCAAGTTTTCTCTCAGCGTCTCTTGACTTTGTAAAGCAGCTAAAAGGAACTTCTAGGGTTCTTAGAGAAGCCCTACACCTTGAAGGTAGTGGTAAGTAAGTTTACACATGTGTTTAGTATGATTTTCTTATGAAAACAACAAGTATATGCTAGTATGTTTGTGCTGAAAATTTGGGACAACATATTTAGAAAGTTGCTGCACAATTGCCTTTTGTTTTAGTGACTCCTTTGTGGGTTGTGGGTTGTATTATGACGAGAAATTGATGGTATAATATGGTTTGAGGTATAAATATTACCCTAAGGTTGCTACCCTGATTTTAGTTTCATTTAACAAACGCATTTTATTCTGTTATGTTAAGTGTAATGTTGATTGGAACTTGTGGGGTGTTGGATGGAAGGTTATTGGCTCACGTCCTTCATGACTTCTTGGGTTTTATTCTAAGGATGTTTTAGTACTGTTTGTACGTGTAAATGTTGTTAGAACAGTTTGGTTAGAGTTGGAACGGGTTTGGAATTTTCGACGTCGAAATGTAGCGAAGGGAGATAACGTTATGCTGTCCATTTGTAGGTTGTGTAGAATTGTTAAGTGTTGTGCTTTGTGGGCTATTGTAAGACTATTCTGACACTAAAAAAGGCTGTACATTATGTGTACATTCGAATGTGTATTAGAAAGTACGATTAGAGGCGGAAAGGTTGAAGGAATACACTCGGGTTCATAAATACCCGCTTACTGCCCGTGTGTTTTCTTTTTTATGTGATTGGGTTGCCAAGATGTATCTAGTGGCTTCTAATGCTAGTTTTATCACCTACCATATTGTAGATAAATATTTGGAGTATGTCAAGGTTAACCCAAGTTAGTAACGAGGTCATACAACGAGGTATGTAAGACTACTTGATTTCGTATTGTTTGGCATGAAACATAGATCCTTCCTTGGCACATAAGGGCCCTTACCAACTCCAACACAACTATTAACTGTGTCTACACTCTTGTGTATATTCATATGCTCCCATACGTAGTGCCCTTCAAATCTGCATACATACATGGATACTAAGTTACATGGGTTCCTTTTGCCAAACAAAGTTCACGAGTTATTTCATCTCGTACGCATTTCATTATTTATGTGACATACTCTTTTCATTGTCATATTGTCTTGTATGATTATCTACATGTCACATGTTACATTTACAGTCCTATAGCTCCAATATTATGACCACCAAAATAACCACCTCAAAGGTAATTGAAAGATAAATTATATTGTTTATTGATGGGTGGTAGCCTGAGGGGTGGAAGAATCACCTAGCCAGGGACGATCCTATCACGGGTGGTAGCCCAAGGGGTTAAGGAAGAACCTAGCTAGGGATGATCCTGATACAGTTTTACCACTGATTAGTTGGTCATTTGTATTACAGTTGTGTACAGATTATACAGTAAAGGTAAAGTAATATAAAGAACATAAAATACATGATTCCAGATAACCAAACGTGGTCACGGTGCATAGTTTCATTTGAGTTGTTACTTCATATATAGTATTTACTGCCTTACATATTCAGTACATTATCTCGTACTGACAT